>JAVRXN010000009.1:50852316-51042316 GCA_033556935.1 Timema podura
TGTAAGATTCAGCCGGATGTTCGGAGCAACATACATTTTACATCTAAGATCCAGCTGTATGTTGGATCAACATACATTCTTCCTCTAAAATCCAGCTGGATGTTGAAGCAACATACATTTTCCCTATAAGATCCAACCTTTTTGTTATTGAAATGATTGTTAATATAGTGGTAACATTATAACTTGTTACCTATATAATCTATAATTATACCTCTATCTAATAGACACATTCAAGGTGGGAGTGTAGGGGAAGTGATAAAAGGTCAGTCAGTGTTTTTGCAGTTTTTTTAATAGAAAGACATTTCTTGGCCAAACTAAATAAAATATTGCTTCAGTAGAAACACATAGTTTAATTTTCTTCATTTTTATGATGAAGACAACAATAATTGTTGAACATCTCTCATGAACATTGCAGCAGTAGATGACCTATTTTTTAAGTGAAGAGAAAAAGTTTTAATGAAATCCCAGGACACCGTTGACAGAATATATTCAAAAACCTTTGAGGTCACCATGCGTGGAAAATTATAATCTCTCTTACTACTGGAGAAATATTTAAGTTATTTTGACCAAAACAAGTTTTGATAAAAAAAACTGCAAAAACACTTACCTTTACTAACGTCCCCTACACTCTCGCCTTCAAGCCGACGTTGAGTTAAGTTAAAGTCAACGTAAATAAGCACACAAATCTTAGAATAATGTAGGCCATTCCTAATTAATTGGTTAATAAAGTTTCAAATATCAACTAGCCCATTTAGTTACCAAACAAGACGTTTACCACTATTCACACACATTAGCAGAACCACTTGCACATCTTTGTATAAAAACAATAAGTGTTTGTTTAACGCGTTGATTGATCAGGTAGCCAACAGCTCTTTGACAGTCCCTCCCCCTTTCTTCTGTTTACAAGCTAGATAATCATTCCTGATATAAAGACAATATAATCCCCCAGACCCCCATGCCAGTCATGGTATACTTCCACTAAATGACCCAGTGCTCCGTCACTGATCAATATCTTCTGTCAACAAGCAGCGATTTACTCAACCTTTTTGTCAATCACGCCAGAATAACACCTACGGTAAACACAACATGTCTCCAGTAGTGTGTGACATGTCGATAAACATTGCCTGTATTAGTGCTTCTACTAATAATAACATCTACATTTCTCCCAACACATTGTCTCTAAGATTGTAGAACATGTCGAACACCATTACATGTAGCAGTACCTAGACAAATAACACCTGCATTTCCTCCAACACATATCTAAGAATGTAGAACATGTCAAACACCATTACATGTAGAAGTACTTAAACAAATACCAAGCTCATTTCTTGCAACACATTGTCTCTAAGAATATAGAACATGTCAAACAACATTACATGTAACAGTACTTAGACAAATACCAAGCTCATTTCTCCCAACACATTATATCTAAGATTGTAGAACATGTTAAACATCATTACATGTAGCAGTACCTAGACAAATAACAACTACATTTCTTCCAACACATTGTCTTTAAGATTGTAGACCATGTTAAACATCATTACATGTAGCAGTACCTAGACAAATAACAACTACATTTCTTCCAACACATTGTCTTTAAGATTGTAGACCATGTTAAACATCATTACATGTAGCAGTACCTAGACAAATAACACCTACATTTCTTCCAACACATTGTCTTTAAGATTGTAGACCATGTTAAACATCATTACATGTAGCAGTACCTAGACAAATAACAACTACATTTCTTCCAACACATTGGCTCTAAGATTGTAGAACATGTTAAACATCATTACATGTAGCAGTACCTAGACAAATAACAACTACATTTCTTCCAACACATTGTCTTTAAGATTGTAGACCATGTTAAACATCATTACATGTAGCAGTACCTAGACAAATAACAACTACATTTCTTCCAACACATTGGCTCTAAGATTGTAGAACATGTCGAACATGTAGCGGTGCACTTTCTGAACTGACTGATTATATCAGCACACGAGAATTTCTATGAATGAGAAAAAAAGGTCATACCAATTTTGCTGGTACGGTATTTTCACATACATTCTAGGGTTCTTTTACATGCTACAATTGAAAGGGGACCAACGGCTTTACCTCTACTCGGAAGGAAATTGTAATACAAATTTTTAACGCTCAAGAAAAATCTGTCAACACCAGCTGGGTTTTGAACCCACGATCATCGTATCCTGAGGCAAAAATTTTATCCCAAGATCACTGAGGTCGACAACAATGCTCACGTAATTTTCAGTAAAAAAGAATGTAGACATTATCATACAACGTTGACTTACATTCTTTAAAAAACAAATAAAAATTTATTTGAATTCTGTCCAATCAAAAATTTATGAAACGAAATTGTTTAAAATAAAAATAAATTTATTAGAATCTCTTACTATAAAATTTAAATTATAAATTCAGTTAAATGACCAAAGATATAACTTTAAATTTTACAAGACTCTATTCAAGAGTGTATTTAAGAGGGCAATTAAAAAAAAATCTTTCTAGATTGTGTGTATTCCAATTGACTGTTTCAATTGATTGTTTTCCCGGAATATTTGACTGAAATATTTGTATGCGCACCGCTGCTTATCTATGTATTTATACTAATGAAAGGTAGGATTTAGAGCGGAAAACCAGAAAGTAAAAACTATACCTGAGTACACCTTCCCGGGATTCGAAGCCCAAACACCATGGCCGTGTCTGAATAGTCTGCGCACTAAGCACTTGTACACTTTATCGGCTTTAAAATTACAATGGCGTTGACTTAAAGGGCGGAAGTCATTTTTGATGGTGTACGAATTCTCTTAAAGTGTGCAGTTGCACCCCTAACAGCGCACTCTACTAAAAGGTAGACACGATGTGCCCCTTATCGTGCACTTTAGTTAAATAGCGTTTTAAATCGAATACATAAACGTAAACTCTTATTTGAAAAAGTTATTTCCTATGTAATTTGTTAATTTACATGTATAAATAGAGTAATCATTCTTTATGTAGCATATGAATCTAATTTTAAAGGAAAATGTGTTTTTAGCTCAAAAAATATTTTTTGTAAAATTATAAATAATAGGGTAAAAATAGTGAATAATAACATTTTATTGATATAATAAGATCAAAAACGAGAAAATAACTATTAACATATTATATTGGTATCACTAAAGTCTCTAAGAATGCACATACCGGCGAAATAGACAAAACAATATTAAAACCAATCTCGTTTTATGGAATCACAGCTTTAACAAGTGGCCACTAGATAGCTCTAAGTGTACTGTGGAGTCGGAATAGTTTTATGGACCCTATACACCCTATGCATTTAGGGGTGACAGAAACGTGTTTCGTTAAAGTGTGCAGTAAAAGTGCACAAGTGTGTAGTGCGCAGACGATTCAGACTTGGTCCATTTATTTATTAAACCAGACAAGACGAGGTTTACGCCTTAGTTTTCCTGTCCATCGATGTGGGGGAGTGAGAGGGGGACAGTTAAGCTCTTTGCGATAAATAATGTTTCTTTGACATACTAATCTTTTACTACCCTTTATATATTATTTGGCACGTTTCTTAGGGGTGTTACTTAGTAGAGCACTGAGACGCTTTGCAGGAGTTTAGAAATACTTAAGAATATTTAAGAAGTGATTGGATATTTTTTAGTATCGTTCTCAATAAAATGTAGGCAAAAGTTATGAGCAGGTTTCTGACCAATTAAAAAAGCTTAAATTTTGAGTTTACATCAAAAAAAGTGATGCTTTACGCAACATTTTTTACTTTTGAGATTAAAATATCATAATCATTATCATCACCACCATCATCACCATCATCATCATCATCATCATCATCAACAACATCAACAGTTTCCAGCATGTGGCCAGGTCAGTTTAGTAAAATGCCTCCATCCTCCTCTGTTCTTTCATCACTCTTCCTCATTTATTTTCTTCCATTCTTCTCCTCTCCCTTGAACACTTTTTGTTATCTTCTCCCTCCAGCTTTTTCTTCGCTTCCCTTGCTCATACTCGATAAAACATAGGAAAATGCCGGATTAGAAAGATTAAAACAAAAAGGTTAGAAACTTAGATATAAACGTCCTCGACCAAATAAAATAGTGTTTAGATAGTGTCACAACAGAACATTTTAAGATAATGTGGGATTGTTTTACAGGATATGTAAGTTATCAGACTAAACTTTTTAACTAATCAGAACTTTAGCCTACAGTTTAGTGAAAGCAATAATAAAAAATCTCAAACCACTTTATAAATAATCGGTGATTTCTAAACTTCTGTAACTATTCTCAGTGCTTTCCTATGTAACAACCTTAAGTGCAACCGCGCAGTTGGCAATGCGATCACCATGCCCTCCTTTACCCACTAATGTACCCAATGGGACCTAGACATACCAACACACAAAATGTAGGGCAAAGTGAAACATTATTGAGGAGAAGATAAAGAGGTAGGGTTAGAGGTCCAAATACTTGGTAAGTTATTTTTTTTCTATTTCAGTTGGTAAGAGAACTTGAACGAGACAAATGACTCTCGTCCTTTTGATGAACGAGCAAACTTTCAATAGCAACAGCACTTAGTCAACGACCAAAGTCAGTCATCCGAGCATAGGAGCACTTCCACGGCAGACGTACACTTGAAACGAATAATATGCGATTGTGGAACTACAGTCTAATTTTAATAGGAAGGGTCATATCTGACAGTTAGAAAACTACTAGATCTACTTTCAGGTATTAATACGTCAAGTCACATAATCTTCAGATGTAACTTTTGATAAATATTATCAATACTAATTACTATCAAATAACACTAATAAGTTATTATAATAAAATGTTATCATTTTGGTTGCAAACAAATATGTTTGCATTTTATAAAAGGCCCTTGCTAAGAAAATTGGACTGTACAGTCCTTTTTATTGTCACGTACTACCCAGTATAAGTTTTGAAAAATTATTATACCACGCTTCTAAATTTCTATTTTTTTAATCATATAATCCTCCTCATCTGTGGTCACATGGAATAAACACTAAATTTAATTAGTCTGATTAGCTGTTGACGGGGAGGTCAGGTTTCAAATACTTGCTTGGTGAACTTGGGACATTTTCCTTTAAACCTTCTTCCACTCACTCTTCCTCCACGTAAATGTAGGTATACATTACTTTTAAGCTCTATTTTACTTATTCCTACCTCGGATACGGATAGCCTGAACAGGAAGTAAGATACGGATAAAAAACAAATAAACAAAAGAGTGGCTGTATGGAAGAGAGTTTCATAGTCGACCATAATCAGGAGGCTCCTGTCACTAACAACTTGAACGTAATAGATAGAAACTCCTGGAGGAGGACCGGTTTGCCAAGAGGGTCCATTTTACACTTGTGTTGAATACAAATATTATTTAAATAAGAATAAGATGACTTCTGATAAACACAAATGCTTAAAATAGCTAAGCCTATGCGAGCCTTTGAAATTTAGAACCCGAATCCAAATCTTACTAAGATTCGGATTTGATTCGAAATTTTGAATCTTACCATTAAAATAATCGGATTAAATTAGAAATTTAAACCTAAATAAATGCTATATTTGGACTTGATGGATTTATCTATAATCTCTAATCTATAAATCATTCAAACTTAACACATTAATATAGCTAATTAAACCGGTAAACAGTTGCATGGTAGAGTAAATAGAGAAACTAGCTTGAGTTCCGAATCGTAAAGGAATAACGTTGGTGGCAATTGTTTGTGACAGTGAATATCTTTTATTTAAAAAAAGTGGCCAGTCAAATATTTTAGTCAACCTTTAATTTATATTCGAATCGGAAAAAACTCAAAATTTTTCTCAAGCATAAGATTTTATTAGGATTTTATTTGAATAGTCTAAATTATCCAAAATTCGAATTTGATTCGAAATTTAAAATGATAGATTTGCATAGGCTTAAAAATAGTGATATTTAGAGTCAAAATAATTTATATATATAAATATTATATATACATGTATTTATAATCAAAATATTATATGTATTTATATATAATATTTGGCTATAAATATCACTATATATAAATATCATTATATTATAAACACAGGTTCAATTTGAAGAAAATATGATTAATCAAGTTTTATTAAACAATTAGATGCCTGTAATACATAATTATTTTACATATATGGATGATATATATTTTAACATATCTTATAAACAATACTATAAGTTTTCGCCAAATTTATATATTTCTTTGATTTTAAAGCCGTGCATGTGTATAGGACGAGGGGTGAGAAAATACTATTTCCGTCTATATATATGTAAATTTGTATTTATATATTATATTACAGGTTCAAGAAGGTATAGCCAACACACACCTAATTATTTTTAATTTAAAAAGTAATAACGAATGTAGGATGGCTCGTACAACCAAAAGAGGAGTGGTATTATGACTTCAAACAAGAGCGAACGAACTAACTGGGAACCCCGAGGCTTTTAGTCTGTGAAAACACACAACACAACATTTAATTCCAGTGGAGGTTATAAAAATATAAAAGATTAAATGCTCTAAAAAGTCCTGCTTATATTCATGTTTTAGAATGTAAGATAATGTTGATATTTCATACGCATCTACTCACTTTGTTAATATGCACAGTACAAGTGTGAACATTATTTTCACCTCTTTATTAGAATTCAAAGTTTCAAATAACAACTTCATTTGCCCATCTTCAATGCTGGCTGGTGATGTAAAACAAAGGTGTTCACAATTTAAAAGTTGCAATGAAGACTTTTTTGCATAAACTATATACCGTGCATATTTAGTTTGATTATATCAAGACAATACCAACATAAAGATAGATATAGGCAATATAAAGTTTAATTAAACCCACATTGCACATCCATACGTAAAAACAGTGATTGCATGGGGTTGCAGGAGTTTTGGAGAGGGACTTGGGGACACAATGTTATGAGGGTTTGTCGGGGATATAGACTGTTCCAGACCATTCTCGAGCTGGCAGGTAGCCACATACTGTTCTAGATAAGGCCAAGGAGACTGTATTATAAGACAGACCGTCGTGCACGAACAGTTCAGTTCTATTTTTAATAGTGAGAACTATTTGTGTGCCATGTTCTTGTACAAACGAGTTTTTCCCTTTGGTGTTCTTTTAAGTATGAAATTATGTAAATATTACTAGCTGTTATTATTGACTAATATCGACAGTTATTAGTTAGTTAATATACAATAGTAGGTGATAATAGATACAGCTAGCTCAGCAAAATGGCCACCGACGACGTCCCCATGATACTACCAATTTCCCCCGAAACCCCTTACCTTCGGTGAACCCTTTCCCTCACGGAACCTCCTCTGTCGATGTCGGTATTAGAGTGGATAGAGGACTTGAAAAACATAGAGATCAAATGGGAGAAACTCCACCCCCCACCTTGTTAGAAGGTCTAAATATAATTGGCTTAAAAATTAACTTCACAGAAAGTAGGTTGGCCTAAAGTCATTTGGTCTTAAGTGATTTGGCTGTAAGATTCACCTTCCCAACGAGTGGGTAGTAACGAATTATAATGTCACCACGTTCGGGTGACACGATTTTAATACTGTAAATTTTTTTTAAATCATGGGGCGTCGTTTTTATTTTGGTTCTATTCATCGTTAAGTTTAATAATACGAGACAAGTATGATTGATTATTTTAATTTTATTTTGGTGTGAATCTGAACAATTGGGATCAATAATGAGATCATATTACACCTGCTGCTGATTCATTTTATAGGGAGCTGTGATGAGATCATATTACACTGCTGCTACTTCCTTTTATAGGGAGTTGTGATGAGATCATATTACACCTGCTGCTACTTCCTTTTATAGGGAGTTGTAATGAGATCATATCACACCTGCTGCTGATTCATTTTATAGGGAGCTGTGATGAGATCATATCACACCTGATGCTACTTCCTTTTATAGGAAGTTGTAACGAGATCATATCACACCTGCTGCTGATTCATTTTATAGGGAGCTGTGATGAGATCATATCACACCTGCTGCTACTTCCTTTTATAGGGAGTTGTAATGAGATCATATCACACCTGCTGCTGATTCATTTTATAGGGAGCTGTGATGAGATATCACACCTGCTGCTGATTCATTTTATAGGGAGCTGTGATGAGATCATATCACACCTGATGCTACTTCCTTTTATAGGGAGCTGTGATGAGATCATATTACACCTGCTGCTGATTCCTTTTATAGGGAGCTGTGATGAGATCATATCACACCTGATGCTACTTCCTTTTATAGGGAGTTGTAATGAGTTCATATCACACCTGCTGCTGATTCATTTTATAGGGAGCTGTGATGAGATCATATCACACCTGCTGCTACTTCCTTTTATAGGAAGCTGTGATGATATCATATCACACCTGCTGCTACTTCCTTTTATAGGGAGCTGTGATGAGATCATATCACACCTGATGCTACTTCCTTTTATAGGGAGTTGTAATGAGATCATATCACACCTGCTGCTGATTCATTTTATAGGGGGCTGTGATGAGATCATATCACACTTGCTGCTGATTCATTTTATAGGGAGCTGTGATGAGATCATATTACACTTGCTGCTGATTCCTTTTATAGGGAGCTGTGATGAGATCATATTACACCTGCTGCTGATTTCTTTTATAGGAAGCTGTGATGAGATCATATCACACCTGCTGCTGATTCATTTTATAGGAAGCTGTGATGAGATCATATTACACCTGCTGCTGATTCATTTTATAGGGAGCTCTGATGGTGACAAAATGTTTATATAGTGATTAATCCAAATTGTTCCCGGCACGGAATGTTTAAGGTCTCTATTAAGATTGGGGGATTTTAATGAAAATATGTATTCTTATAACGGACAAACTCCCGACTGCTTGGCGATTATCAAGCTAGTGACAAAGCCACGCTTGCCAAAGGTTATATCTTCAGAAGTCATAGGTTCTAGAACATTCCTAGAGTAACGGAATGCAGCCGTCTTTGTATCCCTCTCTTACTTGATTTCTGCGAAGATTTCACCTGGGTGGCCAATATAGAGAGACAGAAGGATGCTGCACCACGTTGACATTTACTGCTAAATATATGGTTAAATAATAGGATTTTGAATACTATCACGTTAGATCAGATCTTGTTATCTATAAATTAATAAAAATTATATATATAAAATAAAATCACTACATAGCCTAAAAATAAATTTCACATCTGACCCAAAGTCATTTTACCTACACTTTAGGCAAAATTATGTGTTTCTGATATTGCTATAGTATTCAGGCTTACTTCGGCCTTTTATGTGTTCTGAAAACAGCACCCCCACCCCCACCCCCTCATTAGTAATATGCATCTAATTTATTAGTTGCGGGGTCGTGACGTCATTTCCAGAGCGCTCTATTAGCAGCAGCGTAGTTTTTAGTTTTGACGCTTCGAGTCCCGACACTCGTGCTGGTAGAGCTAAGCATTTTATCCCAGTCTTAAGGTTTGTCCATGAGAAAGCCTTAGTGGTCCACACCAAACCGTACCAGGAGTGAAGCACAAAACTTACTCTAAAAACCTCTGTATTAATCATTCTTGTAAATATATCCAGTCTCTTCGAAAGGGATATATTTTAGCTTCACTGGACAAACTGAAAAAAACAACAGATTTGCAAGACGGATAAACAAAAAACAATTTTTAGTAACTTTTGAGCTATCAGAAAAGGCCAAAGTTAGCGTGCACTAACTAATTAAAGCCAAGGAAAACATTATTTTATTTGAGAAAAGGTTATTAAGAGTTCAGCTAATCAAATTAAATTTAAGTTTATTTATACTGACATTATTAAAATATTGGAAATACTTTTTAAATATTGTTTTTAAGGATATACATATTTTTTTCAAATAGGTGTTCATTCAACTACCTAACTTATTAATAATGGAAAATCAATTTGTATCCCAAAGTGATCATGATGATCATTTTATTGTATTGACGTTTCGGTTTTATTAAATTTTATAGATACGTTTTTATTCAATCACCTACATCTTTTTGTTATCTTATGGTTTATCAAATTTCTAATATAACTTTACATTTTACAAATCATTGCTATCCACATTCTTTCATACTTTGTTTTAAATCTTTTATTTATATAATTTTAATATATCATTAATTTTATCACCTTATTTACTTATAGTCATATTCATTAACTTAGCATCTCTTGGTTTGTTGTATTTCATATTAACTGTGACTGAATGTCAAGCTCATATATTATTGTTTGCAGGTAGCAAAAGTTTATAACTCTACTTTTATACAAATTGGGCTATATTTCTTATAAATTATACCTTCCTCGTGCTTATTCTATTAGGTATGTAAATCTGCAGATATCTAGGGCCTGTATTAATACGTAAAGTAAGTAAAAAAAAAATTAAAGTGATTTTGATCAAAATTAGCTTTTATTTTTTTATAGCGAATACATTTTCAGTGACTCAAAAGGTTTTGGAGGGAATGACCATTTACTAAACATACTTTTTTAATTAGATGGTTAGCATGCTTTTAAAAAATCCATTATCATTTTGACTCTAATCTATCATGCGCTGTAATTTCCCGCTATTCTGTTCAACGATGCAATCCCTTTTGATTCAATTTCACTTGAGTAATTTGATTATTTTCTCACTATCGTTAATTTGTATGTAGTTGAGGCTAACGAATGGCATGGCAAAACATTTTTTTTTCATTCGTACTCCTCCCACTTTCCAACTCATTCTCATTATTATCAACAAGGGTTTCCTAATTTCGAAATTAATTTCAATCTACTGCATATTTATGCATTTTGTATGTGAATGTTTACATTTATTTACAAACATTATATTTATGAATATGTCAATGCACTGATTTTGGTCACTTCAGTTCATATATAAATATAAATAATACTAGTGGTCAATATTTGAGACTGAAAGTGTTTTAGTTCACATAGTTTTACAAAACAATTGAATTGGCACAAATATCACAATGCCACTTTTTTGTGTACACGTATTTTAAAATTTATCTTCGTACGTTGATTCAGAGACCAAATATCAAATATCGGTCATAATTAATCAACTAAACTTAAGCGCAACAACATATTTTCAAACCACTTAAGTGACCAAATAGTTTGAGGTACCACTTTCATGTTAGACTAACCTACTAAAGACGGGGATTTGAATCCCGGTTGGATCTACTTAGGGATTTTTCCTAAATGGTTCCACACTCTCCTTCCGAGCAAATGTGGGTAGATTAAGTTTAAAATGCTTCCTTCCTAATTAAATTAATTATTATTAGCATCGCGTCTTACTACCCGTTCGGGTTATACGCACTCACGCTAATGTGTAATGGTATGGTGATGGCGAGATGAAATGGAGGACCTACAGTTTAACGTGGGATCCGAACCATGGTGGAGGCCTGGCACTCCACACATTCACAAATTTGTGATTAAAACATATCTTGTTAGAGGTGAAGGAAGGGTTTGGCAATCAGATAAATCTGTGCCGGGACCGAGGATTGAGCCCTGCACCCCCAGCATAGAGGTCTGACACCTTACCCCTAGATCACCAGGTCACCTCCCTTCTTTATTAAAGTAATTATTGTATATGTGTA
Organism: Timema podura; assembly: GCA_033556935.1. Lineage (NCBI taxonomy): Eukaryota > Metazoa > Arthropoda > Insecta > Phasmatodea > Timematidae > Timema > Timema podura. Next base: position 50,863,941 of record JAVRXN010000009.1, read on the forward strand.
TAACATGAACAGGTAGTAAGACGCGGTGATAAAAATTAATAAATAAAGAAGATAATTTAGCTTTTTTTTTAGGAGAGTTTAACTAACCTTAGTGGGCACGTGTATAAATGCGTCAGTATCGCCTCGGCTGATTTTCCAGCAATAGAGAAGTCAGGATATGAATCTCTGCTGAGAGTATTGAATGGATTTTCCTTTACGGTCCCATACTCTTGCTCCGTCAAAATTTGGTGAATTTCCTCAAAATTCATGTTCCTTGATGGTAAGACTTGGTGTTTAAAAAAGAAAGAAGTTTCAAGATCTGTAGGTTTCTCTAAAGTTTAAACAATATTATAATTGATCTGAGAAAATGTAGCATTTAGAAAAAAGCTACATCCACATATTTTCCATATAGGCTATACTCATTTGGTAAAAAATAAAAAATGCACGTATAGCTTTTGTAAAACTAACACTTTTTCTCAAATTTAAATGGGACAAGCCATAAATTTAAAAATTAAAGGTTTTCAGATACCTACTAAATATTGACTTTGTTTAAAGAACTACCTACGCATCAAGAGTGTTAAATATTGTTGAAGCTCTTGATAATTTGGATAAAATAGTCTAATATTATTATAACATTTCAATTTCATTTTAAAAACCAGTTTTTGTCTTACATTCACATAAGTTAGACCAAAATCTTAACTTCAAATTATATTAGGCAAAAAATAAGTTGGTCTTAGGCTAGGTTTTTACTATTTAACAGACAATTAGGTTTTGGCAGTGTTTGAATTTGCTGTTTAGTTAGTGTTTGGATTATTTGTAGGCATATGCAACTTTAAGATTCACGGAAGAAAAATGTAACCTTTATTATTATTATTTATTATTATTAGCACCGCATCTTACTACCCGTTTGGGCTATACGCTTTTACGCTAATGTGTAATGGTAGGGTGATTGAGGGATGGAATGGAGGACCTACAGTTTAACGTGGAACGAACCACGGTGGAGGCCTGGCATTCCTCACATTCACAAGTAATGATTAATACACATCTTGTCAGAGGTGAGGTAAGGGTTTGGCAATCAGATAAATCTGTGCTGGGACCACGGATTGAACCCCGGACCCTCAGCACAGAGTTCCGACACCTTACCCCTAGACCACCAGATCACCTATCATTTATTATTGTAAGATTTCTATAAAATTTCTATAAAAGTTTATGTTGAGAAAGAGTAGTTGGGGTTAACTATATATTAATATGATCTATGAAACATTAATAGGTCCTCATCAAACTATAACCTATCATCCATAAGGATTATCTAGTTGTAGCACAATATATAACCCAGGCCTAGCATAAGGTTTCTAGCATTTAAAATATAACCTAAGCCTTGGATAGAATTTTGTAACTTTTAAAATCTAATATATTGGAGGCAACAAATAAAATAATAATAGTTGAAATAATATATTCCCTTAAAATTGATAAGCCTAGATCCCATGTATCTTAAATTATAAAAAGTGGGGTATTTATAAACACTTTTCACTCGCCAAACTTGCTGACACAATTATTTATTCCTAACCTACACAGATTGTCAAATATTTGGCGTGCTAAACTTGTTGTAATTACAATTGTTTACTTAAAAGATAAGCCTCTATTAAAATCAATATCCTTCAAGTCTACAAGATATTTAAATTAAAAATAGCCCAAAAGTTTGAAACTTAACGTTTAGGCCTTATTTTTAGTTAGAAAAATGATTTGATTATATTTGACTAATATTCTATATTTTTCTAGTTGTTATTTTTAAATATATTTTTTTTAAATTGTCATTTGATGTATAGTGTGGTAGAAAATGTAATAAAATAATTGTTTAGCTACTAAAACCAATGTGTCACATAACCTCGACTTCACATTTAGATTATCTCATTTAATATTAATATCAGCGTTGCTTTGTTTTGGATTTAATATAAATATAACAAAACTATTATCATTATTATATGATTATATGTGTTGTATTGTAATCTTCACATTCGCAATATAAACATAATTAATATTAATGATATGACGTGAAAACTTTTACTTACCTACATAAAATGATGAAACTGCTATCGTTCACTTCCTACCAAGTGCTATTCAACCCTTCGCTTCAACTCTCGCCTGGTGGACGATTCGATCAGTCAGAAAATGAGATCGCTCTTGATCGTTCAAACAGAAAGTAGGTCACATAAAGATTGTTGGCTATCGATCAGTCAGAAAATGAGATCGCTCTTGATCGTTCAAACAGAAAGTTGGTCACATAAAGATTGTTTAGCTATCGTTTAAGCGATATAAGACATCTATAATCCCACTACAGCCAAACAAAATAAAACTGATTAATTTTGATATTATATGTTCGTTAGATAAAACAAGTTTAAATGTTGATTTTTGAAATCTTGAATGATTCATAAAATTTGAAAAATTTGTTAATTAAGTGTTATGATCGATCAATTTAAATAATATGCAATTTTAAATTATTGGAATGTTGTTTAGAATTTAAATAATTTGATTTTTATAGTATTTGGAAGAAAGCTACGATATTAAACTAAGTATATATGAAAGACGAAGCTTGGGGTCTGAATAATTATTGTTACGATAATCAGCCCTAAATGAATCATCTTCAAATGAATTGAAAAATTACACATGGACATAGAATTCGAACCCAGAACCTTTGGTTAAGCGCGTGGCTACACATCTTACCAAAGTATCCTTCCGCGCCAACAAGAACAGATGGATCACGGAAAACGTAGATGGTGCTAACTATCGGACAGGCCTTGCTGAAAAGTCATACGTTTGAAAATATCAGGTTTTTCGAGAACGAGGGAAATTTTTATAGTAATATTTTCAACACCTCTTCTAATATAATGTATCAATGTTTATTAGGTGTTACATTTTCTTATTTTTTGTTATGCTGCTGGCAGTTTTATATTGAAAAATGTCAAAATTATTAATAATTGATCACTGTTAAAATTATAAAGGAGGTGTGTATATAAAAAGTATAAAATAATCAACATGCTTCTATTCTTGAACAAACCGTTTCCGAAAAGAAAATTTCAAAACAATAAAAGTTCTTGAAGTTAACTGTTTGTTCCCATGGCTCTGCATTTTCACGCCAAATGAAAGGAGCAAATCACCTTGAGGCAGATTCTTTGGTTCAGTTTCATAATCAAACAGTAAGTATGCTTAAAGTGCGGCGTCAGCTTCATGAGCGAAACTGTCTCATTCCATTCGAGTTAATGTAGTTGTCATCTTGTGTTTAGTATAGCGCCGCACTTAAAGCGTACTGAGTCCAATTATGAAACTGGCTCTTTGATAAGTGAAGAATGACCCTGAATATTGAACTATTTCTGGATAGTTAGTGGTAGCGTATTGGCACGCTAAGCCAAAGGTTCTGGGTCCTATTCCCATGTCAAGGTGTACATTTTCAATCTATACGAATATGATTCAGATACGCATGATTTCCTTAGTTATAAAAATGTATCCCCAAGCTTCGCCTTTCTTATATGATTAATTGTTTGGCATTTATTTCTTCCATCTTAACTCGCTTGGAATGTACACCATATTTATACCATTGGCAGCATTAAGCCACAGCCGAATCTCCGGTGGCTGTGACATCAATGATATATCATAATAGCCGATGATATTCAGACGTCCATCACTGACTCTACCTTAAAATATGAATGAAGAATGACCCGAGCATGGGCCAATCCCTGGATACCTCAGTGGTAGAGTATTGAAACATCAAGTCAAATATCTCGGATCGAGTCCCGTGTTCAGGCCTTATTTTTAAGTTAGTTCAAAATAGATTTCTATTTTCTATCGTGAAATTGGATTGAGGATGACAATTAAATTTACTGTGAACATATATAAATTAATAGAGTTAATGAGTTCATATTATTATGACTATTTAAATGAGTGATAGCGATACTTGAGTGGAAATGAGGGAAACTAAACATTTGGGATATACATGTTATTACTCGGTAATTAAGTTGTTAACATCTCGTCTGTTGTCAAGAAATATAAGACACAAAATATACAAAACAAAAGAGTCACCGCTGTTCTATTTGGTTGTTAACTTTCATCTTGATATAAAACTGATGGTGCTCGAAAACAAAGTACTTAGGAACCATTTGGTCCAAAAGAGAATTAAATAATGTAGAGTTGAGGATGATACATAATGGTGAGTTACATACCCTGTCTAGACATTGTTAGAGCAATTAAATTTAGCAGATTACGGTGGGAAAGAGAGTCAACAAGAATGGAAGAAACTAGAAACGCAAACCTAATGAAAAGAGACAAGTGGGGAGACTTAGACGCAAATAGGAGGAAAGATTTAGACTGGACCTGCAAATATAAGTTTTAATGATATGGACTCGAGAGAGCAGCTTAAGATATAAACAGGGGATAATGAGGTAGAATGGATAGAACTGGCTCAATATATAGATTGGATGTAATGAGGTGGACTGGATATAAATATCTCAAGCTAGAGATAGGGTGTAATAAGGTGGACTGGATAGGACTTGCTCAAGATAAGGATAGGGTGTGATGAATTAGACTGGATATAAATATATCAAGATAAGGATAGGGTGTAATGAGGTGGACTGGATATAACTGGATCAAGATGATAATAGTGTGTAATGGGGTGGATTGGATAGAACTAGCTCAAGATAGCGATATAGTGTAATGAGGTGACTGGGCAGAACTATCTCAAGATAGGGATAGGTGTAATGAGATGGATAGATAGACTACTCAGATATGGATAGGTAGGAGGTGGACTGGAAATAGCCATCACAAGACGTTAGATTTAAATAGGTGATGGATAACTGTCAATATTGGTAGAGTGTAATGGGTATGGGTAAACTTGCTTTTGAAAGGGATAGGATGTAATGAGGTAGACTGGGTAGAAATAGATTTTGATAGGGATAGGATGCAATGAGGTAGACTGGGTAGAACTAGCTCAATATAGGTATAGGGTGTAATGAGGGGACTGGATAGAACTTGCTCAATATAAAGATAGGGTGTAATGAGGTTGGCTGGATATAACTAGCTCAAGATAAGAATAGATGGCATACTTTTTTAGGTGCGGCAATGAGTTGCAATAGAGAACTTTTTATCACTGGTCTCACTACCTTTATAGGCTATATGTACTACCAATAATTCCTCAAATGGGACAGGAATGAGGATGGAAGCATTAGAGGTGTCTCCGTATTTGATCGGAAGGATAGTGGGAACCATTTAAGAAAGATCACTCCCAGTAGACCCGACAGGGATTTGAACCCGATCTCCCCGTCTTCAGCAGGCCAGTTTAACACGAGAGTGACGCCTTAAACTATTAGGCCAGTGAAGCTGGTAAATAACGTAAGTAGCTGTTATTGCTACTTCGAACCCACGGGATTTTTATTATTTTATGCATTGAACCATTATGCCTTTTGGGCTTGTGGTGTTATTCTTGAAAATACAATATAAGAATTTTTTTAATTTTAATTTTTAAATGTTCATCTTTAAAATTCCTGCATATCTAACCTTTAAATAAACTTTCTAATATACATATGTACTGTACATAAATCTTGGAATGTAATTCATCATTAGTTGTTGAATAGATTAAATAAATTTAATGCTTATGTAATTATGTTGTGGATGCCATTGTCACATAAATTATTGACTGAAAATATAATTATATAAACTTCATCCAGAATACAATCATTGGTCTGACAGAGGCTCCCTCTCCCAAAATATCTGGGCTTCACCTTCAGTTCTTAACGAATACGTAGATTAAACACTAAAGTACCAAGAACTCTTGCAGGTCTCTCTTAAAGTGAGAGTCAATACTTGCTTCATCGATACACCAGTAGCTATTATAGACCACACAATGACGGACAATAAGCTACAACACTCAAAGAATAATGACACAAGTCAATTTAAGATGGACTATAATTTATATCCTAAAAACATTAATCACCAACTCTACCTATGCTATGCTTTCCTAATAAAAAAGTCGGTAAATTTTAATTAAACAAAAACAACAACATGTCACAGGTTAATGATTAAGTTGAAAATTTTAAATTTTAATACAACCAAATTAAAATGTTTGAAACAATAATAAAAAAAATTGAAGTCTCCAAGTAATAAAAGGAATTTAACCGAAAAGATCGTTCTTATAAAGATGCATTCCTACCATCGATTGTTAGTGTTGAAAATTTATGTCTTTAATAGTAATACAATAGTATCTTTTGTTTAAAAAATCTTCTGGTTATGTCCTAGTATTTTTCTCCTTAAATGATATGGGCTACATAAATGCCTTCAAATTATTGGGTGAATAAATGTTTAGATCTCCCAATTCTTAAAATAAACTTCCAGCTGATGGGAAAAAATATATTGCCCATATAAAATACAAGTTATATACTTGTTTGATAATAATTTTCCACAATCATTCCTTCAAATGACACATGAGGTCTGGGCCTATTATTAAAAACACTGGACCCAATCCACACTAAAAATTACCCTATACACGAGGGATTTAAAATACTTGGCAGGGATAACTTTCTAGGCATTAAAACAAAAATACAAAGATCCAAAGTTATTTGATTCTAAATTAACAATTCAAAGGTGTTCTATTCAAGCAAGACATGAAAACAAACATCTTCAGATAAACTCCCAATGCATAGTAATTCCAATATCAAAACTAGCAACAATGTACAAACCACGAATTAAAACACTGGATGATAAATAGCTTCCCAGAAAAATTAAAATATTTACATTTAACATATATTAGGAATTAAAATTTAAATAAGCGACACACAAAAACGCTGTGCAATATCCCAACTTACCTAACCTGTAGTTAGTCAATATTGCATGCACTAGATAGCGTTAAGGCCAACATGAAAAACTAATAGATTTCTTACCCAATAAACAGTTCCAAAAATTGGCACTTACAAATAAGAAGCGCCACCGAACGCGGATTAGACACAAAATCTATAAACTTTATTTATTTTTTATTTAGCACCACGTCTTACTACCCGTTCGGGTTACACGTTTAAGTACTAATTACAATAATGGATTAGGAATTAGGAAGGTTGAATTTAGAGGAAGTGAAGCCGCATTTGTGTGGGGGAGTGTGGAAAGCCATTTAGGAAAAACCACCCCCAGTTCACCCGACCGAGATTCGAACCTCGATCTACCCATCCTCGGTGGTCTAGCTCAACACGACTGGTGCGTTAGCTAACTACGCCACCGAGGTGGGTTCGATTAAATTGATATAATTAAAACGTCTACAACCTTCAAATAAATCTTGCGACAGATTATTGCTCTCAAAACAGGTAAATGATTAAACTATAATTCTTTATAAAACTTCTTCGTTTATAATAAACACACTATAAGAGACTACATAAATAAACAGGGATATTAGTAAAACTTAATTCCCCAAAATTATTAACAGCTTTCTGCCAAACGACTCTTGTAAAACGTCTAAGATATAGAATTGTTTAATAAGTTAGATATTATAAAAGCAGGTGAGCATATTAAATAACAAATACATTAGTTGTGAAATTAAATATTATCTATTTATTTTGTGGAACGAATTCAATCGAGAAATTGCACGTTTTAAATTTAAACTTTAGTTTAGGACGTTAATTCATATACATATGAAGATTTAATTTATTTTCAACACTATTTTTAGGTGCGATACATGTGTTTTGTTTATAAACATTAATTGTTGTAACATTTTAGTTAGAAAAATAAATTTAACGCTGAACCAATATTCTAATTGTTACGTATTTAACGAACGAACTAAATATTTTCATTTACGAAAGGAGGATAAATTGTTCCCTAATATCGTTAAAACATAACGGCTTTGACTCTAAAGATAATATTTAAATTGTTTATCCGTTTTGTAGGACACAAACAACCCCAAAGCAAAATTAAACTGTTTTCAAACACATCGACCATTATGCTCAAATTAATCCAGTGGCATAGGCCAGGGACAGAATAACATTCCGAACGCTGCGACAAGGTTGCTCTAGTGTATTGCATTGTTTCATTTGAAAGGGGTCTAACTAGCATTCATGTCGCAGCCTGTCGCAGTCTCTTTTCTGTTTTGGCGCCGTGTGCCCGTCAACAGCAGCCATGTTTGACACAGAATTATTTATAAACGAAGTACAGTACATAATAGAGAATCACTGTGTAATTTAAAACAAGTCAAATACTGTCACGTAGGGCCTACTAAAGACAAAATAAAAATCATGCCGACACTTGAAATATTTACTTGGAAAGTGTCCGTTTATCATTTATACGCATTTACTTCTCTTTCGGCGTGCTGCGGAGGTTTTTCTCAGCGTTTACGCGTGATCAGGCGATAATGTGAGCTCGGGTGAAGACGATAACAGAGATGCGCTCGATAATTCATCTTACCCGCCCCCCTGCTCCTTATCCTTCTACATCTTACCCACTACCTTCTTCTTACCTTTTACATCTTACCCACCCTCTGCTCCTTATCCTTCTACATCTTACCCACCCTCTGCTCCTTATCCTTCTACATCTTACCCACCACCTTCTTCTTACCTTTTACATCTTACCCGCCCTCTGCTCCTCATCCTTCTACATCTTACCCACCTCCTGCTCCTCATATTTCTACATCTTAACCACCCCTGCTCTTCATCCTCCTACATCTTACCCACCTCCTGCTCCTCATATTTCTACATCTTAACCACCCCTGCTCTTCATCCTCCTACATCTTACCCGCCCCCTGCTCCTCATACTTCTACATCTTAACCACCCCCTGCTCCTCATCCTTCTACATCTTAAACCACCCCTGCTCCTCATCCTTCTACATCTTACCCACCCCCTAATCTTCATCCTTCTACATCTTACCTGCCCTCTGCTCCTCATCCTTCTACATCTTATCCACCCCCTAATCTTCATCCTTATACATCTTACCAGCCCTCTGCTCCTTATACTTCTACATCTTACCCACACGCTTCTCCTCATGCTTCTACATCTTACCCGCCTCCTGCTCCTCATATTTCTACATTTTAGCCATGCCTGCTCTTCATACTTCTACATCTTAACCACCCCTTCTCCTCATACTTCTACATCTTACCCGCCTCCTGCTCTTCATACTTCTACATCTTACCCGCCCTCTGCTCCTCATACTTCTACATCTTACACACCCGCTTCTCCTCATCCTTCTACATCTTAACCGCCCCCTGCTCATCCTTTTACATCTTACCCACCCCCTGTTCTTCACCTTTCAGCACCTTACCCAACACCTCCCTCTCACCCTTCAACATCTCACCCGCCACCTCCTTCTCACCCTCTACATCTTACTGCACCGCATGAGCGACCAACCCATGGTAATCTACCAGCGTCCAGCCCCCCCCCCCCCACGAGACATTTGGCTTGCAAGACAATACTGTGAGAAAGTCATTTGAGCAGCAAGAACAATATGACCCAGGCCAATCTCCAACTGCCAGATAGGGTAGTGTTTAGAGTATTTTGTAGTCTCAAACAAGTAAACTAATAAAATTTGATGTTAATTTGTGATTTTCTTAACGTTCTTGGCAATGTAACTGTACAATAAAACCTTATTTCTCGCATTATTTAGAGTACCAGTGTATTATGTATATTGCTTACCTCAAAGTCAGTGACACTCTTTCTTCAACATAAATGGCTTAAGAGCGTGCATCACACGTCCATAAACTCTGTGATACAGTCGGCTCGAAATCGTAAATTTACAAGAACACTATTGCATGTGGCTTATTTATAATTAAGCATTAATGGAGATAAGGAGTTAATAGAAGTTCCTAATATAGTAAGATTGTTGATATACTATATTATATTTAGATAAAAACTGCATTGAAAAGGCCATTTTTGAACATTTTAGAATGGCTTCACAGCTAAGAATTGTGCATAAATCTTTATTCTATCATAGTAGGGAAATACCGTTATTATTAATAAGAAAATTGGTTGTTTTGTCCTCCCATCGTCACCACGGAAAATGCCGAGTAATCATTCAAATACGAATCACTTCACACATTTCCGGCATATCTTGGTCTTTTCTTTCCCCTTTTACTCCAACACCTCACGCGAATAGGGAGCTGAGTTGGGCCTGCTATCATGAACGCTCATAAGCGGTTTTTCTTCTTCTCAATATTTCCTTTTACCTTGAAACGCAGCAAATAAAAACTCCCTGCACTCATTCTGTAGTACTTGAAAAATGTGTGTTGATGTTCGCGTAGTTTGATAAACAAGTATGAAACTGTTCAAGGACAGCTGTATCTATTTATAGGGTGCACACCATAGTTACGAACTTTTTTTTTTTTCAGCTGACTTGATGTGAGTGCAGCAAGAACGAGCAGTAGATCATCTTCACTCACTGTCAACACTTTTCCTACTGGCAGAGTTTGAGATAGATGCTGCTATTTATAGGGTGCACACCATACTTCGGACTTTCTTCTTATTCAGATGACTCGATGCAGCAAGAACAAACAATAGATCATCTTCACTCACTATCGACATTTTCCCTACTGCTAGAGTTTGAAATGCCAATGTGACACACCCTAGCGGCCAGCCGTGCTTGCGTTCTGTTAATAGCGTTTCTGACGCAGCGTTTGGAACGCTAGTCTGTACCCACCCTGTTTATAGTATCAATTTCAAGATGATAGCAATCAACTTTAAAGAGCTTGGCCCTGTCGAGTGCAAGTTTAAAACCTATTTTGTGGTATGGTAGGCGGGGGGTGGGGGTGGGGGTTTGAAAGGCGTGGGTTGGCTTCATAATCAACCAAAGTATCCTTCCACGCCAAAAATAACAGATGGATCACGGAAACCGGAGATGGTGCTAGCTCCGGGCAGGTCTTGCGGAAAAATCATAAGTTTGGAAATATCAGTTTTCTCGAAACGAGTGAAATGTTTATGTCAATATTTTAAACACCCCTTCTAAGATAACGTATCGATGTTTATTAATTGTTACATTTTCTTATTTTGTTGTTGTTATGATGTTTATGATTATGTTGTTATGTTGTTGTTATGATGTTTATGATTATGTTGTTATGTTTTCCATTGAAAAATGTTAATTTTATCTATATTTGATTACTGTTAAAATCACAGAGGAGGTGTGTATATAGAAAGTATAACTTAATCAACATGCTTATATTCTTGAACAAACCGATTCTGAAAATAAAATTGCAAAACACTATTTTTTTCTGAAGATAACCGTTTGTTGTTTTCTATGGCTTTGAATTTCCACGCCAAATGAAAAGGGCCAATCGCCTTAAGTCAGTTGACTAATAAAAAAAGTCTACCCAATATAGCTATAGTGTTGACTTAAAATGAAAGGTTAATATAAAATATATTAATATTTTTATTATTTCAAATATTTATATTTTTAACAATATTTTTTTTACCAACGTTTTAAAATGATATTTACCTTTAATCTATATTTAACCATTATTTACTGATTCGTTTGCATAAAGAGATAAATGTTTATTGAAATTCAAAGAGATTTTAAGAGCCAAAGCTTTGAAATTTGGGACGCTTTGGACTTTAATATTAGTAAACATACTCTTCGGCGTCTTTTTGAGAAGAAAATATGAAGATTTTCCATAAAATTTTCTTAGTAAATAAATGCTTACATGACTTTAACAAATTAAATCAGTGTTTAAACGGTGAGGCAAAGGGGTTCACATCATCCGCTATTTTTCAAAAAGTCTCATTGGGTGAGATTCACTTCAGCATGGTTATTATATTTACCTAATAGTAGTAATATCTTGGACTTCTTAAATTTGATTTATTTAAGAAAAAACACTATTTTATTGCCTATACCCAAAATTAGAAGTTGTCTTAAAAACATCTTTTCAACATAAAAAAAAGTCAATTAATTAAATTGAAGAAAAGCAATTAAAAAATCTGGAAATACACATAATTAATTTAAGTTACTTTTACCAGTCTGTTTGTAGTTTAATAATACAAGATATTTTATGCACAATTTTACTCACTTTTACTCACAATTTGTATTTGATATAATTTCTCAATTTTTTAAAATTTATTTTAGTATTATATTTATTTCAGTGGTTTTTAGGGGGATGTTTAGTTTGAATATTTATTTAAATTCGTTCAGCAAGTGTTATATTATAATAAAATACTTTTGAGAGAGTTGGAAATGTACTATAGTCTACAAATGAGTTTATTAAATGGTCTATGAAGTTAGTTTTTTGACTTTGATAGTCCTAAGCGTCTCGTACATAAATATATACGTACTTTTATTTGTGATTAACAAAATTGTAACTGCAATTTAAGCAAGGCGTTCGGCTCTCTAGGATTTTAATAAAATACATAAAATTAATAGGAGTTTGTACTGGTAATAGGGTTTTAGTGCATATATTACACAATGCATAGCTGCAGTTGGTATGATCATGAATAAATTGATTTAATTGTAGGGAACAATAATAAATGTAGCTTTAATTTGTTGTTATAATTTACAATACACCTTTTAGATTAAAATATAGTTTGATTGTATTGTAATTTGTGGGCTAATGTGAAGGTAAATAACGTTTCCTTAAATATGTTGCCAACCAAGCAAAGGGGTTCATCTTGTTTTTGAGATAAAAGTGAGTTTTTGAACCTTAGTTTCCGGGATTGTTGTTTAATCTCTTGGTTGTGGATTCTTTGGACAAGCTTAATGTTTATTTTCCAAGTAATAACAAGTTCACTTGTTTATAGACTCCCGAGCGATTTGATATTATTCGATGTATTTTTAGGCTACGTACTGAAAGCGCACAGGCCGATTTTGTGTACCAGCTTGGAGTGTATAAGAGAGGCAAAAGGTATTTTGTATCAAAAGCGCAACCGGCCCAGTGACGTAGTGTTAAGTGCACCTGACTACAAGCCTAGGGTCCGGGTTCGAACCCTGGTTGGTACCTTGGCTATTTTTCACGAAAGGGGAATTATCCCCATAGTCCCCAGGTTTGGTTATAGGTTAAGTTGTTAAGACTTACACCGGCTCCACAACTCCATAATAACCATCATCACATCATCTATTGCGGTAAGATGTATAGACAACCTCCTCTGGTGGTACCCTAGGCAACGTTCTGTACCAAAGAGTGGCTAGTAGTCTACTTATAAGACGACTAAACCAAGAATGTAAGTACCTTCCAGTTATATACGCCACACGATAAAATAAAAAATAAAAATGCACCATTATTTATAGTCTATGCTCCTCAAATGACAACACCATTTGTTGACATCGGACTAACCTAACCTAATAGCACCAAATAATGAAAAACTATTCTGTTTGCCGATTATATTTTAAAGAATAACACTTAACGTGATAGTTCATCTTGTGGACACAAGATGTTTGCCATGTTACCACGTTTTGCAGGTTTTTCTCTTGTGCCTTTCGATACAAAGTCTGGTGCGCTATTGATCATAACTTTGTACACTTTTGATATGATTTACTCCTTTTGCGTTTTAATGATTTTCGGTATATTTTTGGGGACACCTTTGTTACAGAGCACGCTTGATGTCAAGGATACTAGAGTACTTGATGTCAAGGTATCTAGAGTACTTGATGTCAAGGTATTAGATACTTGATGGGGTACTAGAGTACTTGATGTCAAGGGTACTAGAGTACTTGATGTCAAGGGTATTAGAGTACTTGATGTCAAGGTATTAGAGTACTTGATGTCAAGGGTATTAGAGTACTTGATGTCAAGGGTATTAGAGTACTCAATGTCAAGGGTACTAGAGTACTCGATGTCAAGGGTACTAGAGTACTCGATGTCAAGGGTACTAGAGTACTTGATGTCAAGGGTACTAGAGTATTCGATGTCAAGGGTACTAGAGTACTCGATGTCAAGGGTACTAGAGTACTTGATGTCAAGGGTACTAGAGTACTTGATGTCAAGGGTACTAGAGTACTCGATGTCAAGGGTACTAGAGTAACTTGATGTCAAGGGTACTAGAGTACTTGATGTCAAGGGTACTAGAGTATTCGATGTCAAGCGTACTAGAGTACTTGATGTCAGGGTACTAGAGTACTCGATGTCAAGGGTACTAGAGTACTTGATGTCAAGGGTACTAGAGTACTTAATGTCAAAGGTATTAGAGTACTTGATGTCGTGCCCTTGTTTCGATGGTAATTAAGTTGATAAAGAGTTGTCACTTAGCTAGTCAACCATCTCATATTTATATTCAAGAAGGGGTAATATTTTAGAAGAAATAAATTTATTCGTGGTTATTTTACATCTTATATTACTATTGTTCAGGCCATTCAATACGTGCTATACCTAGTGAGTTAGGAGGTAGTAAGGTTGAATTTAGAGGAAGTTTAACCGCATTTGCGTGGAGGGAAGTGGAAACACGTAGAGGGAAAACTAACCCTCAGTGCACCCTTTTGGGATTTGAACCCCAATATCTCTGTCATCAGTAGTCTATTTTATTGCAAGAGCGACGCCTTGGACCATGCTGGCCACAGAAGCAGGTGTTTATTTGTTAATTGACAATGTTTTTGAAGGGAATATTTTTACGAATATTTAACATTAAATCTCTCTTTCGTTAAAAAAAAATAAAGATAGATTATGATTATTATTATTTTTGATTAAATGGATTATTTTTGTTGCTTCTGCACCTAGCCCGGTAGAGTGCAGGTCAGTGCATGTATTGTGTGTCTGCGTAGTGGTTGCATGATACACTATAAGGTCTTCTGTCGTAATATACTCGATTGTCGAAGATGGGGAGATATAGGTTGGAACCTCGTTTAGTTTAATATAGATGCTAATAAACCTAACCTGGTAGTAAGACGTGGTGCTATAAAAATATATATATATTTTATTAGTATTCCTATAAACTAAAGCTGACTATTAAATGCAAACAAATTAATTGATAATTTTCAACCTAGGGTAATCACCTCCACCCCCCACCCTTCTTCCCACCCCCATAAGACTAATGAAGGAATATCTCCGGTGGTCACAATGTATAATTACATACAATTTATTTCAATCTATAAACATTTCAACAAGAAGCGATTGCTTTTTGTAGTAGGACGACACTTGAAAACGTTTTGAGATAGTTCAGTAAACGTAGTCTGTGTGTTATTCCATGATAAACTGAACCCTAGCTTAGTACTCCAGGGCTAGTTCACTAATTGTCTTACCACCACCCCCTCCTTATCCTCTATCACCCTTGGACACACTCCTAGGCGCACAGTACCCCCATCCTTTCACACCCTTCACCGGACGAGGTCTGTCGTGCCACGGAATCCCATTGGACCCCCACAAACCGATGCCTACGGCGACGCCCGCAACCAATAAATATTCATGCCAATAGGTAGGCGCTCATGTGTACCCAGACCACAGTATGCTACGTTGGTTGCGTCGCTGAGGTATTTGACCTACTTCACCTCGGTGAATGGCTACCCCCCAGCTTCCTGCATGCGTCATTACTGGAGGTGGTATACGTGTGGGCCGGACAAGTTAGCAGCGATGAATGTGAACACAAAATACTAAGATATGGCTGGAATGGGAACAGTTCATTGTTGTGAATATTTAAAAGTGATTTACTTTACTGAAATGAGCAGTTCTTTCAATTTATTGAGTTCAGTCACTCACGAACGACCTGCACCTAACACTTCAGTCGTTCGCGTATGACCTACAGCTTGCATAATTAGTCGTTCACTAACGGTTGACACACAGCGTATAGTTCAATCAATTGTAGACGACATACATCCGTGAAAATATTATTATCATACTATTATATCATATTTTAGAAGATTAATGGTTATTGCTGGTAGCTCTGGAGCAATTCATAATGCGTAGGTAAAGTAGGATTTAGATAGCAAGACACTTTTAGAAAATACAAATCAATTTTATTTTGCTGCCAACATTGATAATATTTTAATATATTATGCATACTATTTTTAGGTATTAATAATATTGATCATCACACGACTTGAAGTATGAGCTTATAAAATTAGATCTAGTAGCTATTTTAGACATAAGATAAGGTTCTTCCTATATCAATTGGACTGTAGCTTTTATAATTAAATTAACCCGCCTCGGTGGCGTAGTTGGCTAACGCGCTAGTCGTGTTGAGCTCGACCGCCGAGGACGGGGAGATAGAGGTTCGAATCTCGGTCGGGTGAACTGGGGGGGTGTTTCCTAAATGGTTTTCCACTCTCCCTCCACGCAAATGCGGATTCACGTCCTTTAAATTCAACCCTCTCAATTCCTAATCCATTAGAGTAATTAGTACTTAAGCGTATAACCCGAACGGGTAGTAAGACGCGGTGCTAAATATTATTATTATTATTATTATTATTATTTTATAATCAAGGGAAGTGTCAAACAAATAGGCGGCCATACACAATCATTCTTTTCCGCGCGATTATGGGGACGCCATTCCTTCTCACGGGAAAGAACGCGTGTGTAGTGCGGCTTAATTAACTCTTCGTGATAAAATCTCGGAACATTTACAGTTTAGCTATTCTTGAACAAAACTTTTATGCAGAATGAGGTTTTTTCATTCGAATATATCTTAATATGTGTTCAACTTTCGTAGCTGATATATATTAGATTGGTGGAAGTTTGGAAGAATTATTTGATGATCAGAAAAATGGAAACATTTAGAAATGAATTTAATAATATGCCACGTAAATATTATAAGCGTGAAACAGTGAAAATAAATTTATAACATTTTTCAGATTAAATAGACAGTCTCCTTTGAATTTCATTGAATGTTTTGAAGAAACAATGGGAGCATCTAATATTGCGCCTATTAGTACGAAACTAAAGATTTAAATTAATAATATTGTATTTTAAAACCACCCAGAAATGTCCCTCTTCTAATTTAATTGCTGGCTTATAAGATTTAAAAAAAATAAATATTTGTATTTGCTGTCATTTTAACTAGAGATTTAAAATAAAGTAGCATTGATTTCTGAAGGTAAATTCTTCATACGGATTGGTTGAAAAAAAGTGCAAATGATGACGTATGGTGACGTAACTGCTGTTATTACCACAAGTTTCTTCCATGTTTAGTGAATAGATTATTAGATTGGTGGAAGTTTGGAAGAATTATTTGATGATCAGAAAAATGGAAACATTTAGAAATGAATTTAATAATATGCCACGTAAATATTATAAGCGTGAAACAGTGAAAATAAATTTATAACTTTTTCAGATTAAATAGACAGTCTCCTTTGAATTTCATTGAATGTTTTGAAGAAACAATGGGAGCATCTAATATTGCGCCTATTAGTACGAAACTAAAGATTTAAATTAATAATATTGTATTTTAAAACCACCCAGAAATGTCCCTCTTCTAATTTAATTGCTGGCTTATAAGATTTAAAAAAAATAAATATTTGTATTTGCTGTCATTTTAACTAGAGATTTAAAATAAAGTAGCATTGATTTCTGAAGGTAAATTCTTCATACGGATTGGTTGAAAAAAAGTGCAAATGATGACGTATGGTGACGTAACTGCTGTTATTACCACAAGTTTCTTCCATGTTTAGTGAATAGAGAAATGTATAAAATAAAAAGGCGCCATTTGGGGAGCATTTTGGACGCAAAGTTGCGCCATTTTAGACTAGCACTGGAGGAGATTTGCACCCTTTGGTAAATACAAGCCTTGAAGTTTGTATTTTTGCATCATAAAGCATGCTCATATGAAACTAGACGACATAAACACGAATTGCAAGATTTTAAACTCGAATATATAAATTTTATTGAATGAAACTATGAGTTTGTGTAGAGTAAGGGTGCATAACCTTTTTGCACCTGAGGGCTACTTTAACTTTAACTGATCAATGGTGGGCCGCAAGACTCTACCCCCTACCCCCGTTCCCCCACGTCACCAAACACCCATCTAACTTTTCCCTCTTATCCTAGTTTTACCAATATGCCTAAACATTATTGTGAAAAATATTGTTTGAAAAGCGTACTTATGAGACAGATAAAAAACTTACACAGCTACTCTTAAACTAGATCTAGTAGGCTATTGAGTAAAAAAACAGCAACCATGCGTTTAAAAACTTTTGAAGTCACAGAAGGAACAGCTATTAGATTCCAAAATCGTTATTTTTGTTTGTAAATAAACATTAATAAAAACTAAGACACAAATAACTGCACTAAAATTATTTATTTGAAAGAATGTACAGTTTACAAAAGAAAAAAAACATTGATATGCCACCAGTACTGTTTAATTATAGTAGGCATTTTGAGAGACTTAACTCTCTTGGTTTTTTTTATAGGTATTTCAATATCGGGCTCAAAGTTGTACACAATAATTTGGTCTATTTCATCAAATAAAATTATTGTTCAAATAAATAGGTGCTTTCGAATAATGTAGCTGTTTTTAGAGCATGATTGTTCAATGCTTTCGTTTCCTTAGGCAATTCATTTTTATAAAATTTTAGTAGAGAAACATCTGAAAATTTTGCGTTTAATTCAAAGTTACATTTAAGATCAATTAGCTTCTTCTGGAAGTCGGGTGATCCAAAACCAGACAATTTAAAATTATGTTGACCTCTAGCGGGTCTCATGGAGTGAGGATAGAGGACATAGGTTGTGCACAACTGAGATAATCGCAACACATAAACCCACAGGAAAAAAGTTGTGCTTTCCAAGCGACGCAATACATGTGCGGCGCAGTACGCAATGCATGGATTGTAAGGAACTGAAAAATAGAATAACAGGGGTCAAATACCAGTTGTTTCCTTGACAACGCAATGCGTAGTGCGTCAACGTGATATGTACGAAGCAACATCCCGACTGCTTTTGGAGAAATCAAGTGCTATCTGCGCAGCGCATTAAGACGTGTTGGTGCGTATTGTGGTCATTTCTTGTATAGTTGATTTCTTTGAAATGAGATGATGACGAAGAATTGATAGATTTGGTGTTCAGACATAATATTCAGTGGAAGATAAGTGATCCGGAAAATAAATTACAACATGAAAAAGGATAAAATTAACGCTAACACGCTTCTCTTCTTAGGCACACTCATAAAAATAAAAGCTTAAGAGCACACATCACATGCCATTTAACTCTGTGATATAATCGGCTAGAAATCGTACATTTACAAGAACATGATTGCACGTGGATCATTTATGATTAAACATTAATGACGATAAAGAGTTAATAGAAGTTCCTAATACAGAATATTGATGAAATATTAAACTATATTCGGATAGAAATTGCATTGGAAAGGCTGTTTTTGACCATTTTAGAATGGGTTCACTATGCACAAATCTTCATTCTGTCATAATAGGGATATAGGCCTCAAGGCCGTAGCCAGACAATAATTTCAGGGGGGGTTTGGTGGGCACATCCCTCAATTGCCGGAAGCTAGAAAAAAATTCTATATGATAAAGAGTTCTAGAAGATATTTGAAGTGTTTTTATGGCAACATAGCCCCCTAGCTACCGAAGAATAGGAACATTTCCAAATATTAAACACCTCTAGAAGTTATCTGAAATGCTTTTTATGATAACAAAGCGGCCTAAATTGTACTTGTATCTTAATTTTGATATTGTTTGAGTCATAAATAAAACCATATTTTTTTTCCATAAAATTTCAGGGGGTTTAAACCCCCAAAACCTCCCCCTGGCTACGGCCTTGATAGGCCTACTGTAGTTATTAACAAGAAACTTTGATGCTCCCCCCCCCCCCCAATCGTCTCTGCGGAAAATTTCTAGTAGTCCTTCAAATACGAATGCATTACATACATTTCTGGTATATCGTAGGTCTTTTTGCTTCCCTTTTACACCCATACCTCGCGCGCACACAAACGCATATGCGAGCCTGGAGCTGAGTTGGGCCTGCTGTGATGAATGCTCTTAATACCACGGAGCTCTACGTAACCCTGAAAGACTAAATGCGATGGAGCACTGCACATATGTCTAGACTGAGAAAAACATTTGCGCAACGTGAAGCGCATTAAGCTATTCTCGAAAGCATTGCGCCTTGGATGTATTGCGTTGCTAGAAAAACACAGCCTTTAAGCTTGATTCCCACGTTCGACGAAAATAGAGAGTGGCGCATCAATTCACACGATAGCAGAAATGTTGACCCATCATGCTTTTGCAACACAAATGAAAAACAGCTGAGTATCGACATAATTTATTACAGAGTGGATAAACACCTCTTCAAGATTAGTGTAGAAATGAATGTTTTCATATTATTTAGCTACGCAGTGAAGAAAATTAAAACAGGAAAATAACGACACACCCGCTTTCCATTTAACGAATTATTTCAAATATCTTCACATCCAAGGGTGGATGCAGGCCATTCTGTTGAGGGGGAGACTGGTTTTCATCATACTCCTACAAGTATAAATTTAACAATTATTATAAGCCCGCCTCGGTGGCGTAGTTGGCTAACGCGCTAGTCATGTTGAGCTCGGCTGCCGAGAACGGGGAGATCGAGGTTCGAATCTTAGTTGGGTGAACTGGGGGGGGGGGTTTATAAATGGTTTTCAACTCTCCCTCCACACAAATGCGTGTTCACTTCCTCTCAATTCACCCTTCCAAATTCCTAATCCATTAAAGTAATTAGTACTTAAGCGTATAAGCCGAATGGGTAGTAAGACGCGGTGCTAAATAATAATAATTAACAATTATAACTAATCGAGATTTTAATTTATAATAATTTTAATAATAATATTGCTAAGCTATAGCAAAATTAATAACTATAGTAATACAAATATGACTTTAAAGAAAAACACGTTAACACATCTGTAATTTTAATTAAAAAACCTAAAACAAAAAAGTCACTGTCACAATAAAAGTAATAAATATTTACATGGGCCTAAAATGTGTAAGTATTAATAGAAAAAATATGTATTTTAATACAAATAATTAGTTATCATACTAAATTTAGTTGAGAGTTTTAGTTTTAAGCCACATTTTTTCCTGCACAGCTAAGTTGAAAGCGTTATTCATTAGGTCATGCTGGAGTTAGTGTTAGGGAGGAGCTAGTCGGCCATTCTTTGCAACATTGATTTATTGGTTTCAATGTTTATGATTATTTTCTATGCGGGGGAGGGGGATAATGATCGATTCCATCACCCCTGAACTGTCACTTCCTCAAAACAGTAGACATAGCTGTATGCTTGTATCTTGCTTGTATGTACATTCGAACTGATTGTGTAGGTTGGTTTTGAGATTCGATTGGTTCTCTGAAGCATATTTTATGGTTGAGTGCAGACAAAGCTGAGGTTGTTTCAAGTAGTGATGTAGTTCATGCATATTTCTAGTTTTTGGTTTTGAGATCATCACGTGAACCCATTTAAGTTCTACTCTTGTTTGTCGGCGAACTTGAATCCACAGTAAGTTTTCTTTGTCTCAGCCTGATAGCCTTGCGTCGCTTTCACCTCAGCGAGTTATTAAATCTATCCACTTTTTTCTCTTTCTTCAGCTTTATATTTTGCTCCTTGTCTAGAGAGGGTGCAAACTCCTCCTTGGAACTCTTCCCTTCACATCTCATGGCAGGGAAAGACTAGAATGGGGGAGTATTAACAAGTGTTCCAGGAACTTTTCTACTAGGGGCCTGATGGGGTAGTGAGGGGAGGAAAGTTGGTTGGAGCAACTTAGAGAAAGGGAAGGGGAAAGAGTTCAAACTTGTTTACCTAACTTTCCCTATGGAAGTATCTGAAATCTTGTGTACGGATAGCTTACTTTACACTTTGTCTACTTTTCAGATATACAGTTTATAAAAAAATGAAGTTAAAGGTGAGATTTATACTCTTGTACATGTCGTAACACATGGTTAACACATACAAACCCACGGGAATTCAAAATATTATAATCTAAACTAAACCTAACATAAACTTGGTGTGGGCACATCTTATGTTTATTATTCTCGCACCCGCACCCGTGGGCATGCAGTGAAAGGCGTTAGTCATGTCGGTTCTGGTTTGCCGCTGATAGGAAGGTCTCGGATAGAATCTTAGCTGGGTGTATTGAAGTGATTTTTCCTAAATAATTTTTCACCCTCCTTCCACTCACATGTGAATAATGTACTCTAATTTCTACCTCCTCCTTCTCCATTAGCATTGTTATTTAAGTTTTGATAGTGTGATTTGGTTGTAAGATGAGGCTAATTTAATACAATCAAATATTAATAATATTGCAACAGATTATAGTCCAGAAGGATGGAATTTTATCCCAACCGGATTCATTAAAAATATATGGTTTTTTCCTCCAAAAGTTGGTCTCTTAACCTCTATTCAAACAAATTATTATGGTGTTCTTCACTATGTTTATATTATAACTTTTTTATATCTCTTAGGACCATCACTATAACATCTGACTAAAAACAACAAACTATTATTTGGTCCATGAAAGAAGGAGGCTTTTAATATTCCCTGATGTGACGTCACAGAGTTTCACATCGACCACGTGTCATTGCCTATCTGTCACTTTATCAACAAAAATCCTATCGAGTTAATTTCCTTTCGTATATTTGGGCTACTCAAGTTTTCCTATGGTGCCAATTTGTAAGTCATGCTTTACATGCGCGTACTACTTAAGGCGCTAACTGATGGTAAATAAGGTTCTCTTATCACAGATAAAGGTATAGTAGGATTATTATATAAAACAACCTTTAAAAAACCCCAGAATACTGGACCAAGGACTTTCTAGACTTAGTCATGGTGGCTCTAAAGAAGAAGAAACAAACCAAGAAATGCAGTGACCACAGGACCATCAGTCTCATCTCTCATGTGAGGATGATAGTGGTAAAAATAAGCATTAGGTGACTGGGACAAAAAATATAAAGTTTAATGGAAGAATAATAATTTGGATTCAGAAAAGGAACCATAGATGCTATCGAGATGCTGAGAATAATTTCAGAAAGACTGCTGGAATTCAATGAATAAGTTTATATTGGTTTAATTGACTGGAAAAAGGCGTTCAATAGAATGATGATAAATGGTAAACTGATGGCAATATTCAAGAAGATCAGCATCAACTGGAGATACAGAAGGCTGATTGCAAAACTGTACCTAGGACAGCGAGTGAAGGTGAGGCTGAATGATGGAGAGACCAACAACGTAGATATAGGAAGAGGAGTGAGACAGGGATGCTGTTCGTCACCCAGTCTATTCAACTTGTACAGAGAGTGGCTGGTCAGGGAAGCCTTGTACGGACGTGACACTCTCAGGATACGAGGACGCGTCATCAACACAACAAAATATGTATATGATCTAGCATTGTTGGTCAAAAATAAAGAGGAGTTGCAGGTATTGATGGACCAGCTGGGAGAGATAGGGAAAAGATTTGACATGAAGATCAACATTTAGAAATCAAAAGTGATGGCGGTTTCAAAAATGAAGAACTACTGAAAATCAAAATTGAAAACCAGGAGTTGGAAAACGTAGAGCAGTTCAAGTACCTAGGAAGACTGCTGACAAAGGATGCCAACTGCACCAAGGAAATTAGGTCAAGGATTGCTATGGCCAAGGAAGCTTTCTATAAGAAGAGTTTACTGCTGAGCAGAGAGTTTAGTTTGGATATGAGGAACAAACTGATAAAGTGCTACATTTGGAGCATCGCGCTGTAGAGAGCAGAAACCTGGACTCTTAGGAAGATGGAAAAGAAATACTGGAGAGCTTTTAAATGTGATGCTTGATAAGACTTGAGAAGATCAGGTGGACAGACAGGTTGACAAATGATGAAGTCCTAAGATTAATGGGTGAGAAGAGAAATATTTTGGATGTGATTAGTTGGTACAAAACAAACTGGATTGGACACATCCTTAGGAGGAATCGTCTTCTGCATGTCATCATAGAAAGAAAGGTTGAGGGAAGTAAGATCTTAGGAATAAGGAAGATTCAAATATTGGATAACTTGAAGAAAAGAAGAACATTCTTGTAGCTGAAGGATGAGGCAGAGGACGGAGTGTATTGGGGGTCAAAGTTCACTGACAAAAGGAATGGACCTATCGTAAGGCAGAGCACCTTATAATAATATTTTACTATATTATTAGTAATATTTCACAGATATTATGTTTTATATCAGAAGTGGCCGCTACAGATCACACCGATAATTGACGTTTGAATATATTAATCAAGTTTTCTCATATCTTTTACAGTTAAATCTGGTTATTCCTACCATAATCCTATTATAATAATCATGTACCAAAATAAAATAATATAATGTCAAAATTATTATTCGAAACATTCTCTAGGGTGAGATTGGTTTCGGGGCACATTTTAACAGAAGGTTATTTATAATTTAATTTACGAGAACATAATGAGGTGAGTATTTGTGGGTAGGGACAGGGGTGGACTGGGCCACTGGGACACTGGAAGGTATCCCGGTGTTCCGGTTTGATTTGGACTGTTTCAATTACTTTAAATTAAAATAAAACTATCCATTCTATTATAAATGGTTGTATTTATTAAATTTTAGTCAAACGTTCCAAGGAATAGGCCTAATGTTGCCCAGAATAAAATAATTCTCAAAGATATAAGATGGTATTTAATGTAAAAGTGTCTCGTTTGTTGTTTATTGTTGTTGTTTATAAATAGTTTCTTATGCCAAACATAAACTAATTTGTTTGGGGAATTATGACTTTTACTAGCTTTGTAATCTAACAAGTAGTGGGTGGAGGATCATTTTACAAACTTAAATATATCAAAAGTAGACTCACAGATATTGTCTTACATCTTAGAAGCATTTTAGCTCATGTCAATTTAAAGTAGAAACCGATGTTTCAGGTGGACTGAATAGTGACGTAAGCATCGATAATGTAGCTGAAATGGCCTCAGGACTAATTTACTAAAACATATAAATACTTTACCTCACTACTTCATCTTACACAGAAACATTAGCTTGAGTGGTATTTATGAATGTACGCTCAGGGCCGTCATATTTTGTGGTCCTGATCTGCTTGAAACCTACCGGTCCACCCCTGGTAGGGAAACTAGTTAAACTCTAAGGGACTCTAGTTCGATCCCAGGTTGTGCACATGAATAATTTATTACTCACCTGCTAGTTCATTTCCTTCACATATTGCTCTACGTCACAAGTGACTATGTTACAAGCTTTACTCTTCTCTCCCTACCGAAGTGGAGACAAACTCTCACAGCAAGGTCAATAACTTACCTTGTTTACAGTATGTTAAGGGAAGAAGACCAAGATGTCGAAACGTTGGTCAATATAGTATTATATTTCAAGATAATGTGATCTGCGGTGAAAATGGTTGTAGTGTGAAGCTTTCTATCTAATTGTCGGCGTTGTTGACATATTTAACATTTGGTAAATGGACTTGGGCTCTCCTAATTGTGGTGAGTTCTAATTCTCTTATTAAGAGTAAGTGGCTCTTTTCACTCTGATAGGTATCTGTAGCAACCTTAGCTTGCTGGAATACATTATGGTGTAGATATAAAATAGTGTCATAGTGTAACCAGTTGTTGACATCTCGCCTGCTTTCAAGGCATGTAAAACTCAGAATATATAAAAAAAAATATTTTACCCGTTGTTATCTATGGTTGTAAAACGTGGTTTCTTACCTTAAATGATGAAAAGAAACCTAATATTTTCGAAAACAAGGTGCTTAGGAAGATAAGCTGGTCCGAAAAGGGATGAAGATACTGGAGAGTGGTGGAGATTACACAATTATGAGCTACATACCCTGCACTCACCACATGACCTTGCAAGGCTAATCAAGTCTCATGGATTACAGTGAGAAGGACATACAGTGTGAATGGGAGATTCTAGAAACTTGTTCAGGGTATTGACTGGCAAACCCAATGGGAAGAGACAATTGGGAAGACCTAGATGCAAATGGGAGGATAACATTAGAATGAACCTGAACGAAATAGGGTGTAATGAGGGGGGCTGGATATAACTAGCTCATGATGAGAATAAGTGGCGTACTTTTACAAGCGTGGCAATGAACTTTCGAGTTCCTAATGACATAGCGTAAGTAAGAGTTATCAGTCAAGGCTATGATTCTACATGTCAGATTAAACATAATGTACAGTACATACATGGCTTAACTTCATAAGGTCTAGAACAAGGAATATTATTCCTTCGAGTTGTATTTGTTAGCTTTTCCCCCAGAGCAACCCATTTGGGTTATACGAATACACTAATAACAATAATATAATAGGGAGGAGGAGATGGATTTTAAGAGGAAACGTACCTGTATTTTCGTGGAGGAAGAGTGGGAAACCAGAAACGATAAAACATCCCCACTACGCCAGATGGGGATTTGAACCTCGATCTCCCCATCACCTACAATCTAGTCTAACATGATAATGGCATGTTAGTCTATTGGCTTTCAAAGTGGGCTGGGTGGAACTGCCGCCTGAAGGGTGATTGGATTAAATAGTGGGGGCGCAAAGGGCAAGTGGGATGACAATGGGGTGCTGGAGGGATACTTTCATAGTAGTTTTACACCAGGCCGACAAAACTGAAACAAAACTGAAACTGGGTCGAGTTCGATGAAACTGAAACATGATTTCCCGAAAACAGAAACACCTTGCAAACCCGAGTCACTAGCGACTGTTTTTATCAACATTTTGAAATCTCAACCCAAGGCGGAAAAGATTTCCGAGCATTGTTTGGTTTTTATGAAACAGTTTTCCCGATGGAAATACTACAGAAACAGTTGTGCACAAAACCTTCATTTATCTACATCGTCCTACAAATTATTGAGCCCTCTGGTACGCTTTTTGTTTGGGTTAGTTTAAAAATCGGTTGTAGACATTCACACAAAATTGTGAAAAGAAGATCGCATTTCTTCATGTATTCTTATGTTGTCTTTACTCAAGTCAGCCATAATTTACTATGTTTCATAATCTATTTGCCGTCTTAAAAGCGAACGCACCCATTACCTTGGCCTCCGTTATTCTATCTTCTTAAGGTCCAGACCAAGGTAAAACTCACAAACAATGATGAACAAGTCATCGTCGGAGAACATGACTATTATATGTGTATAGTAGAAAGGAACTGAAACTAAAACAAAACTGCAACTTGTTTTCAGATGGTCGGTGTGGTGGAAAACTGCCTTTATACTCCTGCTAAGTGACTTTAAATCAGACATTGGGAAAATGATATCTATCACCTCATCATGGCCAGCCCTCTTATTAAGAAGGCACTTAATAGTGAGGTAGTTACTTTAATGTGGTATCTACAATTTGATTGACTATCAGTGATCACAGACCTTGGAAACCACGTGCCGACCTCACAAGCCACCTCCATCTTGTTCTAAATTGGGCCACTTCTTTCCTATCTGCTTCCGCCCTTAGTTCCTTCAGATTCTTGGTTACGTCGTCTTTTCTGGGATGCTCAAGTGGTCTAGGGGTTTCAGGAATGTCTTCGAACCCCACCCTCGCTATTCTTTCAGGCCTCATACCAGGCTACATGGTCCACCCATCTAATTATATTCATTCGTACCTTCTGCACTACATCTGGCTGTTCCATCATTTCATATGTGTCTATATATTTTTCCTTCTTTTATATCTAGGAGACTTGCTAAATTAATAATAAACTTTGGAAACTTGTCGCCCTGGGTAAGGTTAATAAATTTTTTAAATAATTTAAATTAAAAAGCTTTTCTTTATCATCGTGTCTTACTATCCATTCGGGTTGTAAGCTTATGCACTAATTACGCTAAAGTGTTAGGAATTATGAAAGTTAAATTTAAAATTTAGAGGAAGTTTACCCGAATTTGCGTGGAGTAAGAGTGGAAAACTATTTAAGAAAACCCACTCTAAGTACATCCGACAGGGATTTGAACTCCTCTGATCTCCCGGCTATCGGCAGCCCAGTCTATTCCGAGACCATGCGGCCACCGAGGCGGTCGAAAAGCTATAATTGTTGTATTTTGAATAAATGTGTCATCAAATAATACTTTTGTTAAATGTTATATTAATATCATCCTTGGTGTGTAGGGCAAAATTCTATTCTGAATAATACTATTCTTAGTTTAGGGTGGGTGTTAAATTACTTTATTTTACTGTGATTAGGTATTCTGCTTGTAATTGTTTAGTTCACTCAAATTATTGGACTAAAATATGTAATCCTAAGATAAATAATTAACCACGTCAAAGTGTTAAGTCTGGCTTATTGTTTGTCTCGGGTAAAACATTGTTCTATAACCATAACGAACTTGTCAACAGACTGCTCATAAGGCAGTAATGAAACATATTATGGCTAGTAGCTAGTTGAAACTGTAATCCAGATAGCAGACAACAGTACTAGTTGAGAGTTAGAGAAAGTGTGTACGACTGTTTCGCATGGCCAGCTACGCTAGAACGAAAGGTCGGGTATAAAAATGTCTCTAGTAAAAAGTACGGACAACGATTGTCATGGCACGTGTCACCAAAGGCGGTCTGTGATTGGTGAACGTGACTCCTGCGCTTGCCACTGACCTAACAAGCAGCAAGTGAACTGTTGGGTTCTTATGGACAATCGATGTATAGTGAGACAATTTCATCTTTTACTCAAAAGATCGACACAGTGCTGTGATATAGGATGTACCACACTGAAAAAGGATATAAGATTACATGCAATACCCTATAGACTAGGAAATCAGAAATAAAAAGAGTTTAGTTAGATTTATTTCAGGACCAAACTGAGAGATAGGGGGAAAAAAACCTCGTGATTTTGTTATGAACATTTTATTTTAGATTTGTATTAAGTTTGATAAAATTATACAGCAGTTATGGTTATTAATTCGTCACGAAAGGTTATTCATTAAATAGTATTATTATGTTTAAATATATTGAACCGGAACATCAAACTTAAAACCAAATTTGATGCTATTCACTATTTGCTTAGGCCTGCAATTTCATTTGGTTTAGTAATATTTTTTGACCTTAAATTACGCATAACGTAGATACATGTATACTTAAATAAATTACGAACAGTCACAAAAAAATAATAACTTTCAACCCGTGTTTATATTATTTAAAATATACGTCGACATGTTTTAAAGATATTCCAACAAGCCCAATATTGGTCCATATACCGCCAAATGCTTGGATCGGCTTCGGTGTTGTCCAATACAACACAAGTAACAACAGAACGCGTTCACAAACAGTGGTAGTGTTGAGTGAAACACTAGAGTGGGTTTATTGAGCCAAGGACACAGACCAAAGGGGTGGTGGCCCAGAGTGTTTGGGAACCCCTGCGCGTCTTAAAAGAAAAGGGGTGTAATGGGGAACAATACATGATAAAAATAATCACTCCTACTGCACGTGGTTGGGGTCGAACTGTGGAATCTCGGAACACAGCAAGAATTGTTTTAGCCAAGCCTAACAGTAATATAGACTAACCTGCACCAGTGGGTACTCGGGAAAAGGCGTCAGTCTCATATGTCATTCAGGTGTACTGAGATTGTTTTATCCTAAGTGGATTTCTACTCTACCTCCACGAAAATGTGGGTACCTTTCCTTCTTCATTCCCATTCAATTAGCTTATTTATTTGTACAACTCGAACAGGTGATTTGACGTGGTGGAGTTAAAACACATATATTTATTTATACATTTAATAAGCACGTTCTGAACCAATAGCATAAGCACATGACTTACAAACCAACTTAATTATAGAATATACACAATACCCAGTCACCCGGATGTTCCAGCCCCGTAGTGTGGTGGTCAATGCACCTGGCTACAAACCTAGGGGTCCTGGGTTCGATTTCCGGCTGGTACCTTGGGCATTTTTCTCCTAAGGGGAATTATCTCAACGTTCATCAGGGATTAATAAATTAGACTTAAGTTAGGTTTATAACTCTCACTGGTTCCACAACTTCATAATAACTATCATCACATCATCTCATTGTGATTACGACGTGTGGACAACCTCCTATGGTGTAACCTGGGCAGCGTTCTGTCCCAACAGAGCAGTGATTCCCAACAGGTGGTCCGCGACAGCCTCGGGAGTGGTCCGCGAGTCAAAGTGCCCACCCAAAAACAAGCAAAATTTTAGATGCAAGTGTTCTATCTAGTGAATATTTTCTCCCATTTTAATTACCTAAATTGCAGCTACAGGGTTATGGAAATGAAAATTTGGAAGGTATCGCCAACATTTTTGTGTTTTAAGACAAATTTTGCGCATTTTTGTGCAAAATTGATCTGTGGATTGACAAAGTTTAAGAGAGAAACTATTCAGCATTTCCGACGTTGAAAACCCTTGTTGACGATAAGAACCATGCTACCGTCACAGATGAGGTCCAACATAACGTTTTGTGTCACAAATATTCAAGGACGAATTCACACGTTATTTTCCAGAATATGGCAAAAATGAAAGTGAATTCTTTTAGAAACTAATTTGAAATCCTTTCAGTGTCAAGTCTAAAGTCCTTCCTGATAAAATCTTAGAAGAGGTGATCGAACTTCAAAACGATAGTAACTTCAGGGACTCATTTGAATCTGGTGTAAACATGGAAGAGTTGTGGTGTAAGAAGGCGATAACTTACCCAAATATTCGGCGAGCCGCCTCACAGTATCTGATGGTATTTTCGACAACCTTTTTGTGTGAACAGAGATTCTTTACTTTACTTTTAATCTAAAACAAGCAAAGAAATCGGCTGGACGCAATAAATGACATGAGATCAGCTTTGACAAGAGTATAACCCCAAGAATTTCTCATTTGGTGAAAAAAATTCAAGCTCAATAATCACACTAAAAATCTTAAGAAATACAATGAGTTGATTTTACTTTTTATTTTATCTAAAATCCTAACATGTTTTTCAAATATATTTTCTTATGAAAAAAGTATTGTAAAATTTTGTGATTTTTAGTAATACTAATATAATAATAATAATAATAATAATAATAATAATAATAATAATAATAATAATAATAATAATAATAATAATAATAATAATATTTTAACTTAGTTGCCTGAAGTTCCTAGGCTAGAAGGATGTTGACCGGTGTAGGGGTGGGGGAGGAGAATGGTCCACGCTCTATTCAATTTTCGACTGAGTGGTCTGCGGCCACCTTAAGGTTGGGAACCACTGCACCAGGGCGTCGAATATTCTACATAAAGGCGACCGAACCAGATAATATACATATCTTCCGGTTAGTAATACCATTTGCTAAAAAAATAAAAACAGGATGTTAAATTAATTCACTTTTACTGGGGAAAATACTAATGCCACCGTTGATACATTTTTTGATAATACTAGGACTCGAACCCAAAACCCTAATTCCAGTAAAGAGACGCTCTACCGATCGAGATAAGGCGTAAATCTCACAGTCTATATCTAGCTGGGTGCAATGTATCCTAGGTAACACGAGTACGGAAGCTACTCTTTAAAAAAAGTCTCGACTTCGTAAGTGGTGTTAAATCTTCCCCCCTTCCCCCTGCGCGAGTTTCAGACACGTTCTCGGCGCCAAAACACGTTACCAAGGATGGTGGAAAGGAAGGGGGAGAGTGAACTTTAAAATTAAAATCCCTCGCCTTCAGTTTTAACTAAAAGTTTACGCACTTTGCACCATTTAAAAGTGCTTCAACACCGCAACACCACCCCTTCCTTTTCGAATGATTTATGCGCCCGTAAACTTTTGACCAGGTAGTAAATTTCAAACGTAGCAGATGCGATAAATGTTTCCATGGAAAACAACCGCAAAATTTTCAAAAGTTCTTGAAGCGATTTTTTTTTTTTATCAAATGATTGTGTGGTCTAGACAAAGATAGCTTCGATTTAGTCTCGTTTTGGAAATCCGCAATAAAGAGGAGGGGAAAGGGGATTATTAAGTTTTGGTGACATATCCATAAATTAAATACTCACTCAAATAATTGTAGGGTACCGACTAAAAAAAGTGTTTGCACACGTGTTATTTACCTTATTTATTTGGAGTATTTAACGTGCTCTTCTTGAACTAACTGATTATGTCAGCAATGACTTAAAAAGTCCTAAGGCACCTTGGGATGGATGGATAGATAAATAAATAAATACATATTTTGGCTCTCAGGTACATCCCTAAATACTAGGGAAGTCATCGTTTTTAATTCCAAGCCAATTAGAATTGAATTATATGAAAATATATTCCAGGATCCGAACAAAAGCTAGAATATTTAAAAACAATGTTTATGTGGAAAATAAAAAATTGAATGCCGCGCATCATCATCATCATCATTATATTATAATAATAATCATTATTACTACCATTATAATTATTAAATTTCAATATTACACAATATTATATCGCAAACATGATTGACATTTTTCTTCTTAGACTGATCAATTAAGCTTCTATAGCAAAGAGTAACTGAATTATTTTAGATTTTTGTGATGGTGACATTAATTTGTGAGGTACTGCACACTTAATTTACCCTGAATGATAGCTGTCTTACCTTGACGGATTACACTATGGTGTATCTTATAATATATTTCTATAGTGTAATTCATCAAGGTAAGACTGCGGTTAAACGAAGTCTAGGCTACTTAGCAGTACAAAATGTAAAAAAAAAAAAAAAAATGAACAGAAATGTATTTTGAGTATAAATATTTTGTTGGGGGTGGCTTCGTAATGGTCGGATGTATAATTTTACTTTCGAATCAAAGTCGAAGCTGACAAATATTCAGATTGAAGTCGAAGTATACGAAGCTTCGCACATCCCTATTACTTACAATGTTCTTAATATGGTTTTGTCACATATTTGCTACATTCAATACAACACAATTAATTTTACGTTACTATTTTCGTAATAATAAAACTGAAAAATACACATAATGTAAACTAATGTGGTAGAAAAGAGGATGGGGTGTATGTTACAATTATAAAAGAAGCGGGGAGATCGCATGATATCTATCAAGGTTTCTTGTCAGAAGAAGGAAGGGAGGGTGAGCTGAGGAATGAAGGATGGGTTTGTACGCTCGGCTAGGCTTGGGATAAAAAAAGGAGAATCTTACTAACATTTTCTCGCTTCCACTTTTTTTTTTCTATCGTATCTCGGAAAATGTCACGTTATCTCACTTTCTATGTTTTTCTGGCTTAGGTATTCTAAAATTTTGACATTATACTCGTATTTTAATATTTTACTTTCCTTTCATCTTCTTTAGTTCTTCGTATCCGTTTATTTCTTGGTTAAAATAAGTTTTTATTTTCTCACTTTTAAATTATTTTTTAAAAAGTTTTGTTTCTTTAATATATTTTGGCCTCTTTTGTTCTTGTGCTTTGGCCACTATACATTTTTATTTTCCTTAGACTTGGCTTACATTTATTAATATAATTTTTCATCTAGTTTTCAACTTTAATTTTCTTTAATTCATAAATAATTTTCATTTTATTTTGGCAATGGGTTCAAGAGTTTACTGACTCTTGATACAAGTAAAGTATGATTTATGTACACGGGGTCGAAATTGAATTTTGTTAATTCCCTTTCCTTAAATCTATTGAGATTTCCAGTTAAGAAAGTTAAACTGCAGTTTTGTAATTATGTGTCTTTAAAGTCAGCTACAAGATCGCTCTATTTCCACAGATGACTTGCAAACTAACTTAATCCTCACAACACCCAGTCCTCCATCCATTAATTTATCACTCTGAAAGTAAAAGCCGCAAATTCTCGATTTTGGTAACTTTCGTCCCATTTGCATTTATTTGGGTGTAAATTCCGTCTCGTGGCTATATAGGTGCTATGTAAATTCAGTCTCGTAGCCATAATGGTGCTATGTAAATTCCGTCTCGTGGCTATAATGGTGCTATGTAAATTCAGTCTTGTAGCTATAATGGAGCTATGAAAATTCTGTCTCGTGGCTATAATAGTGCTACGTAAATTCCGTCTCGTGGCTATAATGGTGCTATGTAAATTCCGTCTTATGGCTATAATGGTGCTATGTAAATTCCGTCTCTTAGCTATAATGGTGCTATGTAAATCGCATTCCTCCCTAATCCTTAAGGTAAACATTTAAATGATACTGAATTGACAAAATCAAACATTGATATTTATTTAAATTATTTAACTTGGCTTTATCCCAGGGTCTATACACTGCACATTACAATACAGAGTACACACACCTAGGCAAAAGCTAACAATTACCGTATTTAGCTGCTGGAATCTGCCTTCACCCTACTGTCCTGTCAAATTATAGGGGTGAAGTAACTACCTGGAACCTGCTTGTTTGCAGTGAATCCTTGTTACTACATATTACTTCACTTATAAGAAACTATCCTGGTTACGACACAACCTCCCGTGCACTCAGAATATCCCCGCAGATCCTGGAGAATAACGTGTTAGTAATGTTGCATCGCCTTGCTCCAGATAATCATCCTCAAGGGTATCTGGGTCGTTTCCCAGTTGTGATGCCAGAGATCTTCTTCATAGCGAATATCCTGTGGAATTTTCATAATCTGCCAACGTTCACTCTTGGTATTGATGTCAGTTACATGGAACTCCAAGAATGGGCTATCTGTAGTTACCGGCCTTGTTCCTTCACCTCCATTTTGCCCAACTGGTGAGAGGTCAACCTCTTTCTGGGGTGAATCTCGTGTTGAGTATTGTTTTAGCCTATTTAAGTGGATCACAGGGCGTTTTCATAGGTTTGGTTTGTATTGAACATGGCATGCTACATCCGATAGTCTTTTCCTGACTA
The DNA here is from genome assembly GCA_033556935.1 of Timema podura. Taxonomy (NCBI): domain Eukaryota; kingdom Metazoa; phylum Arthropoda; class Insecta; order Phasmatodea; family Timematidae; genus Timema; species Timema podura. The sequence continues at coordinate 50,898,489 of JAVRXN010000009.1, forward strand.
CGTAGGGACCCTCCCTGATTTGTGTATCTTAGGAGTCAAGCCCTTCTTTATTTCTGGTGTATATAGCCACACTCTATCACCTAAAACCTATGCTTTGACTGAGCACGAACAGTTACATACGTCTTTTTTGCCTTTCCTGTTCCACTAAAATATTTCAGAATACTTGTTCATATGCTTATTCTAGATGATTGAGGAGATCCTTTGTGTATGGAGTGGGCGTGACCATTTTCTCTAATTGCTCTGTCGGTATTACGAATACTACAGTGGCTGGTAAGCAAGCTTACATTTCGAACTTAGTCTTAAAGGAGGTATTTTTAGTGGTTGCATTGTACACTTGTACAATGTGCCATAATTAGTTGAGGCAACCTTACATTCCAGTCAGTTTGAATTTCGTTCACTCACTGACACATCATGTCCAGTAAAATACGATTAAATCTGTACACTGAACCATCTACCATTGGGTAGTATGTTGTAGTTTGCTTCATCACAATCTCTAATATATCGTACAAGTATCTGATTACTGTTCCCTGGAAATTTCTGCCTTGAAGTTCAGTTGCGACACCAATCCTGCTGATGGACTTGTCCACCAAGACTCTTGGCACAGTATATGCTTTCTTGTTTGGCAGAGCATACGCCTCCACCCGATGAGTAAAGTGTCCAATATAACCATAATTGAGATAATTCAACTTGAACAACCCCACTCAGAATCATCATGTGCGACAATATCCGCTAGCTCATTAATATATATAATTTATTGTTTCCCCACGCGTATCGTCAGAATTATTTAGAAATCAAAAAGGTAATCTATTCTTGCAAGCTGTGATACAAATATAGGAAGAGATACTTCCGTTTGTGAACGGTGCTTGCAGATTGGGCTCTAAGCAAACTTACACATCTTCAAATCCTAAAGTCTCCTTGAGGTGAAAAACAATTTACTTCTAGAAGTGGCAGTGACAGTTTACGAAAGATTAACATGGGAATCATGTGGTTGAAATAAAGGTTTCTTGGGTTTGAATACTTAATATAAAGTCATTGAACTTTAACTCTATCGATATTGAGGGCGTTCTGATACGTAATTATATCACACTTATATGCCAAAATTAATAAAAAGCCTAGAAGAGCAGATGGAAAATCTCTTAATTACAAAAAGTAAGACGCGGTGCTAATAATAATAATCTTAATTACAAAAAAAAAAGTTTGTGTGAACATAGTATTAGCAAGTATAAAGGGTAGGGCTACCCAACATAAAACTGATAACTGACGTCCACTTACATAATATATTGAGCTATTTGAAGAGACGAGAGAGATTGGGTGACCTGGTGGTCTAGGGGTAAGGTGTCAGACTTCTGTGCTGAGGGTCCGGGGTTCAATCCTCGGTCCCGGCACTGATTTATCTGATTGCCAAACCCTTTTTTCACCTCTGACAAGACGTGTATTAATCACAGCTTGTGAATGTGAGGAATGCCAGGCCTCCACTGTGGTTCGGATTCCACGCTAAACTGTAGGTCCTCCATTTTATCTCACAATCACCCTACCATTGCCCATTAGCGTAAGTGCGTATAACCCGAACGGGTAGTAAGACGCGGTGCTAATAATAATAATAATAATATTTGAAGAGACAAATTGATCCTTTGGACTCTTAATGAATTCCCACAAGTCTTTTCGTATTATCCATTCTCTAGATGCAGAATCAATAAGAAATAGTTCGATCACTTTCGTGGCATAGTATAATGTCTTGTTCATTTCAGCTGTTTCGTATATTCACAGTTTTAGATAAGAACTATATTTTCAACGTAAATACACAAAAGGTTGCATAGGAGCTAGATGCACGACACTGCATATGTAATAATGTCAAGCACTTTCTTTGATGTAGGATGGTTAACGATGACCCCCAGAAAGTATTCGCATTTCTAGATGGACTGATTTGTTGTTTACTATTAACTGTGGTAGATTCTGATTTCGAGGTGTGTAGTGCCACGCGCTTAGCTCTTATGCAATCGGTTGCACATGCCTGCTTGATTAATTATTCTCTCCCAGCCCTGTTCGCCAAAACTTTGAACACAATTTAATGGTATTAGCATAGTTTACCGAATGTAAGTGTACAGGGATTTTGTATTACTTTTCGTCCAAACAAACTGTGTGTGCAATTTGGGCTATGAGCTTCAGAACATTCTGTATATCGTAGACATTTCTAGTGCCTGTGGGGAGGCAGATGCAGGCATGAGAAACTTATCTACATCGATGCCTGTAAGTTTTCAAAAATTGTCACCACATGTGTAATCTTTCTCCACACCGGAAGCAGCATGTTCTCGACTGATTCCATAGGACTACAACCCGGGCAGGATAAGGCTGTTGTTGGTGACGCACCAGAGACAAAGCATGAGGTATTCTATCTTCTAAAATCACACGAAGCAATAACAACACTGCCTCTTGAATTGACTGCTACAATAAAGTAGGTGTTATATTCATCTCTGCTCCAGGAATAGCGGCGGCAACTACACGTTCAACTGACACTGACTTCGGAATTTCACCGTGACTTACAAGATCTATCGCAGACTCGGAGGAAACCCGCATAATGCTACGCACATGTAAATATCTTATATACACTGAGTAATCCTGTCACGAATAAGTTCATCCCAAGACTCTGGATTAAATTGCCGGTAAGCTTCCTTTGCTAAGAGCTACAAGCTAATCGAGAGTGTTGGCAGTAACAGGAAACGAACACTGATTTATTTAAATCTGAAATTAATGGTTTTCTGAAAACAATCTCCAACTTAGAACATTCTTTATCAAAATCTTTTCTGTCTTTATCTGTGAGCGAACGGTAGATGCTTTGCGCTGAGCCAGTAAGAGATCTCAAAAATAGAGCACGTGACTCCTTCCACCTGCTAGCTGCAGTCAAGATTTCTAAAGTAAACAGCCAGTCTTCGAGCGATTCACCCATATTCCCGATACATTTGAAAGAAAATCGGGTTGGACTAGCCATAGCGATGAATAAATACAGTCACAAGTAAATTATAGTAGTGAATAGCCGTGCAGACTCACCAACTACTAGACTGTCTACGCGCAAAAAAAAACAAAACTGAAACAACAATAATAATTATACAAATATGTTAATATTATTAGAGCATATCCACTACGAAACACACAACATAACTAAACAGTAATACAATACAACAACGCAATAATAAACAATTTTTCTATTTTTTTAGGGTGAAATTATTACATGCACCACATGACACCAATGTAACATCACTTTATTCCATGGTCTATATACTATACGTTACAATACAGAGTACACGTTCCTAGGCCAGAGCTCACAATAACCAGCTGCTGAAATGTATCTTCACTCTACTTTTCTGACAAATACTAGTGGAGGAGGGGGTAATGTCCCGTACCGTTGGGGTAACGCTCTCAGCTACCTGGCATCTACCTTTTTACAGTTACCCCTTGTCGGTACAATGTTACTCACTAAATGTTATCAATCTCTTGCATACTTCTGAATAAAATATTAATTTACAAATATCGGACAAATAAAAGAATATATACCCTCCCAACGCAGTCCTCTCCACTTAGTTGCAGTGTCTCAACAGGAATGTGAATTTTACAACTATACAAGCAAATATGATAAAAAGTTCATTACCTACATTATCTTCTCATTCCGACAAGTGTATGTGTGTGATTACAAAATATATGTTTGAGTATATATGTATCTCTAAAATATCGGTAGTATTATTGAAATAGGCTTATTTACTTATCCAACATAAATTACAAAAACTTATTTATAAAAGCCTAAAAATGAATCGAAAATTCCTAAAGACTACTAAAAAGGAAGAAATCCAAGAAAAACCAAAATGACAAAAAAAATAATGATAAAAGACTTAAAAAAATGTTCCCATAATTAGAGGATCAAGAACAGAATTTATGTACACGTGAACACTGTAGACCTATCAAAAAATGATGACATGTTATCAAAATTCGTGTCTTGATTATAAGCCTCTCCTGATTAAGATATGGCCTTATCTCATAAGCTACACAATAGGTCTAGTTATTTATATATTTATTTATTCCTCCTTACATACCTGTCCTGATACCTAGTGTGTAACCCAGGACCTATTTCTACTTACAATGTTTTGTCTTCTTCAAGTTATCTGTCTAATTTTACAATAATTGCGTACGGAAAGTAACACATATACTAGTTGTCCTAAATTCCTACTTTATAATTTTCTATCCTACTAGTTGGTCTGCCCCGGGTATTTTATGCCCCCGGTACCCTGCTCCACTGGGTGTCCCACCACCCTCTAGATCTATAGTCCCCAGATCGGTATAGGCCCCAGCGGGAACGAGCATCCCCCTATCCGCCACCTGTGGAGGTGCCCTAACCCAAATTTCGCTCCACCTACTTACTACTAAAGCCACCATTTATATGGATCTAATACTAACTTAACCTATTATTATCAATAATAATAATAATAATAATAATAATAATAATAATAATAATAATAATAATAATAATAATAATAATAATAATAATAATTACATCAAAAGTAATAATTAAAACTAACTTAACCTAAATACATAACACTCTTCTAATGTGGTTGCAGGGTCTTCAGGTATTGTTGGAAATCACATCTTTTGTACTGATAGCTGTCACCCGGTTGACCGGTTTACGGACCGGGTGCCCGACAGCTCCAGCCCAGCAACACACTTGTTTCCAAGTGGGCTGGACTCTTCGAGTGAGGTGTTGATTAGTCAATCTAAAAGGGTGTTAATTTTTGTGACTTTCTTCCCAGCTGGTATTCCGGTGCTCTCCAGCTCATCAGCAGTTCACACTACTGGAATACATAAACCACCTCCCCTCAGCCAAGCTCTGGTTTATCGGCAGTTTATACTACTGGAATCCATAAATCACCTTCCCTCAGCCAGGCTCTGGTTCATCAGCAGTTTACACTACTGGAACCCATAAAGCGTCTTCCATCAGCCTGGCTCTGATTTATCAGCAGTTTACACTACTGGAACCCATAAAACGCCTTCTCTCAACCAGGCTGGAATCTATAAAGCGCCTTCCCTCAGCCAGGCTCTGGTTCATCAGCAGCTTCCACTACTGGAATCCATAAAGCGTCTTCCCTCAGCCAGGCTCTGGTTCATCAGCAGTTCACACTACTGGAATCCATAAAGCGTCTTCCCTCAGCCAGGCTCTGGTTCATCAGCAGCTTCCACTACTTGAATCCATAAAGCGTCTTCCCTCAGCCTAGCTCTGGTTCATCAGCAGTTCACACTACTGGAATCCAGAAAGCGCCTTCACTCAGCCAGGCTCCGGTTAACCAGGAGTTTCCCATCACGCTCTACCCTTCCAGCACACATCTACATTTTATATACTCTATATTAGGTTGTGCCAGTTTGGTAGTACATCGTCAGAGTCTGATGTCGCATCCCTACTTTCAGTAGTGTCACTATCATCCTCATTTATGTCATTTTCTGCATTGTCAGGTCTAATCGCTTTCCTAGTCTTCATTTCTGTCCCGTATCTATCTCGTTCTCTTTTCAATGCATCATCCGCTATTGCGTTCAAGAGTCCCCACCGATGCACGTCTCGCAATATGTGATATATTGTACTAGCTTGCATTGGAACCTGCAGAACCTTCCTATCGTCTATCATTTCCACACACTCTAATATCATATACTCCGGCGTGGACTCCCTTTCACAATCTCATTGTCTAGAATCTGTTAATCTTCTTGCAAAGAGAGCGGCTCTATATGGACCATGGCCTGTGATAAAAGTGTACTAATCCAGTTGATGGCTACAAGAATTTCATTTTCACTTTTTCCTAACACTAGGAAAGAGCTTATACCCGTTGTACTATTCGTCCAGTCCTCTTGCCATTCTTCTTCAAGATAGTTCTTAGCCTTTGCCTTGTTGCTACCTTCTCAAGTGTTAACTCTGCTACCTTCCCCAATTCCCCTTTCCGTATCCAATATATTGCTGCTCTCTTCCTATTTTACAAATCCAGTGGCCAGATACCCAGGGTGACGCACAATGCATTGGTAGTTACGGTGTTGTGTGCATCAGAGAGCCTAAGGAGAATACTCCTCTGAAGGCCCTCTGATCATCCTCTTAATTCTCACCTTCCTCAGCTATTGAGCCCATGCACTCGCCCACTATGGAGACTAACAACGCCTGATGGTATAATCTGATTAACGGTATAGACAGTCTAAACCTCCCCTGTTCTATGACTGATTATCTTATCCATAACTCTCAAGGCTCTTCCACATATATTCTCCACGTGTGTTATGAAATCACGCTTCTCATCTAACACACCTCAAGGTATCTGGTATAGCTGCTACGTCTTATAATCTGTATATACATCTTAATCATTAGATTTCTCTTGAGTGATCCCCCGAACAGCACATAAGTCATCTTTGAGGGTGCCAAACTTAATTTAACGTTCCTGCACCATGAGCTAAATCCAGTGAGAGCTGTATTCTCTTGTTCTCACGTTCACATCTAGTTTTTGCTTCCACCACAATAAACATATCATCCGCAAAGGCAAACACTCCCGCCATGCCAGAGAGCGCCTCAATCTCCAGTAAGCCAGGTTCCAGTGCTACATCCCAGAAACTCGACTCACAAATCAATCCCTGGGGATATACTTTTGTAAGTTTTTATCTATCGTCATTCCTGGACATCTCAAGTTGGCGTATCTATCCCTAAAGTAATCCAAAAAACTCCTGTAGAAATTCCCCGGATATCTAATTTCCCTAAGCATCTGTAAAAATGCCGGCCAACATATATTATCAAACACTCCCGATATGTCAACGAATATCCCTATTACGTGTGTATCACTAGCTCTATCAACAAGGTTCATGGCCTCACAGATAGCGTCCGTAGATCTACCTGTCCTGAAACCGTACTGGTGCTGGTGCATACCCACAGCCTCTTGGTGCCTTAACAGTCTATTACACAGGATTTCCTCTTGTAATTTTCCGCACACATTCAAGAGGCAAATCAGTCTGTACGACTTTATGAGTTAGGATCCTTATCTTTTCCCTTACTAAGAATTATAACTTCACTCTGTTTCGACACATTAGGTACACGGCTCTGAGCCATGCACTCATTCATTAGTCTCACTAGAAGGGTGCTATCTGCTCACTAATTTTCTAAAGGACCTCCACCCTGACCTCGTTGGATCCAGATGCCTTCTTACACTTCATTCCAGTCACCAATCTTATTATCACCTCCTGGGTTACTGGATCCATCTCCTCGTGATTATCATAGTCTATTAACATGTCCTTGTCTAGCACTAATTGTTATTCATCATCGTCACCTGATCAGCATCATCATTCAGGAAGCAGCGTGTCCATCAGCAACCTCGCAATTCTTCCCGATTAAGTGTCACATCTCCACCCGACTTCCTCAGTGTAGATATCATAGCTGGGGGCCTTATCTTACTAGTTGCTATTTGAAACGGTATTCCCCATGCGTTACTTCTTAGCCCTTCTTGAACATAACGCTCTCAGATACACAATATGGAATCAAGATAGCATTCTCGCTACATTTCAGGATGAACGGAGGGTATATTTTCCAGTCAATTAAACGGAAAATCACTGTGGCGCTTTATAAGAAAATCAATTATTCTATTCTGTGATTTAAGATTGATGTTTAAACTTGATTGTCATTTCGTAAATTTTTTTTGGTCAATTATACGTCTTTTATCATCACCGATTTGTTATTTATTTAATATTTGCATCTATTTGTTATACTACATTGAATAACTATTGGCATACTTTTACTTTGTCTAACAGAAAAATCAATGACGTAAGCATTCAGGTCTCAGCCCGCCATATTCCTGAAAATACTATTATGGCCGGTGTGACTATACTTTATGATTTTTTAATACAGTAAGATATGAGAACATCATGATGTGTGTTGTCACTTTACTCAAGGGCCGTTTATATAATCCAGATTTGAACGTCCACCGATCACCATTCACCCGGAACTGCTTGTTATTTTTATATTGGGAGATTGGTTAACTCCGGAGACTAGAATATAAATACAGCCCTTAATCCTTAATTAATCATCTTATTGAGCCAAGAGTCCTCATATAGTCAGTTTTAATAGACAAGTTCTTGCTTAGCATAACTTAATATATGTGGCATCTGAAATTAAAAATGTAATCCATTTATCATAATTCCTTGAAATCTGGAGCACTATAAGGTTACAAGTGATTTTCTAACATATTTCTAGCGGTAAATTAAATAGATACAGTTTCTAATATCTGTAGGCCCTACTAGATTTTATTTTGACTATATTGCACTGGTTTAGCATTAGTTTATTATTTATTGGTATTATATTAAAACAACTGTATAATTATTCTTTTTGTGGTTGTGTGGTATTACTTTGTGTCCGAGTGTCCACTGATGCGATTTTGGCGTTTCTTCAAAGCTTGAGTGATCAATAGTTTAGAATAACTGTTAATAATAATAATAATATAATAATAATATAATAAAATAATAATAAAAATAATAATAATAATAATATAAATATAATAATAATAATAATAATATATAATAATAATATACTTAGCACGCGTCTTATACCCGTTCGGGTTATACGCTTTAGTACTAATTACTCTAATGGATTAGGAATTGGGAGGGTTGATTTAGAGGAAGTGAACCGCATTGCGTGGAGGGAGAGTGGAAACATTTAGGAAACCACCCCAGTTCACCCGACCGAATTCGAACCTCGATCTCCCGTCTCGCGGTCGAGCTCAACACGATAGCGCGTTAGCCAACTACGCCACAAGGCGGGTGAATAACTGTTGATGGCTTCTTATAGTTGCCAATTAATCTAGATGAAGTTCTATCACACAATTCTCAGTACTTAAAACCAGTTTTTATAACCAAGTCACGAATTGTTAGTGTTTCCAAGTGATACAAAAAGGATAAGTGTTTATAGAAATATATCTTTTATTCCTGGTAGTGTATTATATATCACCACCTCTTACTACCTGTTCAGGTTATACACATACAGTATATGATAATTACTCTAATGGATTACGGAAGGAAGGAAACATTTTAGAGGTAATATCCCGCATTTGCGTGGAAGGAGAGTGGGAAACTATTTAGGGGAAAGCTCCTTCAATAGACCCAATCAGGATTCAACCACGATCTCCCCATCATAAACAAGCCAGTTGTACATGAGCATGACGCCTCAGATCGTTTGGTCACTGAAACGGGTACTAACAGTGTAGAGTGTATCCTAATTGGAATGCACTTCCCATAATTCTACAGGTAGCTCAAACGCTTTTCGTTGAATATTTGGGCTGCGTGACAAAGTAGGAGTCCTAAATCTCATTGATGGCTAGGATCAGTCTACCACATTGTTCAAAGCAAGGAGCTTTGTGGTTTAACGATTTTTATTCTTTCTTAGAAGAACAATGAATTTACGACGTAGTAGACAATATAGTAGCCTATAACTTGGTCACAATGATTTAAACTGATTGGGATATTCTTACCTGGATCTATGTGACCAGGTGTCAATAATTTGAAACCATGCAAAATAAATAATTTTTTATTAAAAGTCAAATAAAAACGATGAACAGAAATATAACTACAGTATATGAGAAGTTGGTAAAATAATACAGTTGGTAAATGCATTACTAGGTCAATAATTTGTTAATATATCGCCTGTTGTCAAGAAATGTTAAAAAACAGAATTTACTAAAAAAAAAGTTTCATCGGCTGTTCTTTTAGTCTCTTACCTTTCATAACCAAAATAAATTTAGGAACATCAAAACAACAGTACTTAGGAAATATTTGGTCTAAATAGGGGTGAATATAATGGAGTGTGGAGGAGGTTACATAATGACGAGTCACATGCATTGGTGGGCTGCTGATTTTTATGCAGGAAAAACTGGTAAAATGTATGCAATTATTTATTCACTTAAAACTGAAGAAATGAGGGGGTCGGGGTAAAAACATAATAGCCTCCATTGATTTAGATTGATATTGTCACTATTTAAACATCTATAAAATACTGAAATCTATCTATAAAAATAAGTAAAATATTCATGGATCCTCAAAGTCTTTAATTACTATAAAAGAAATTTGTAGTTCAAGTGGTCTGCAACCAGAAATCACTAACATACTTTGTCGTCAAATGAAAGTTATTATGTTTTTGCACCGACCCCCTCAAATATGAAAAAAACCCCCATAAAACCATACACAAACAAAAACACGAGGATAGCAATACAAATCTACACAAATAATAAAACTATACATTTTTCTGTAGGTTCGATTTCACCTGTGCTGTTTGTTTCCAGTAAACTCTAAAAGTACTCATCAGATCGAGATGGGACTTCTTCTGTTGTACTTATTATCTTTAAGAGTACAGGGTAAGCTCTGTAGCTATATACCTTCACGCTATCTCATCAGCGAGCAAAGCAGTATAAAAAAACCCGACTGTCAGTGTAGTTACAGTTTTGTTTTAAATTTGTAGCAACTCAAATATAGGCTTATAAATTTTAATGTTAAAATCTTCTATATAGGTCTACTTGGCAACGAGAGATTTGGAAGGACCAACAAACCATCAATGTATAATTACTTTTTTTTCAGTCTTACTTGATCGGCAAATCCACTGCAATCCAAAGAGTAAATTACAGAATATATTTCAATCTTAAAACCAAAGAGAAACTGTATTTTGTGTTGTTTGCTTTGTAATTCACATCGTTAGGCAGATAGTGATTCCATTTTTAACATATATTATTATTATATTATTATTATTATTATTATTATTATTATTATTATTATTATTATTATTATTATTATTAGCACCGCGTCTTACTACCCGTTCGGGTTATACGCACTTACGCTAATGTGCAATGGTAGGGTGATTGTGAGATGAAATGGAGGACCTACAGTTTAACGTGGAATCCGAACCACGGTAGAGGCCTGGCATTCCTCACATTCACAAGTTGTGATTAATACACATCTTGTCAGAGGTGAAAGAAGGGTTTGGCAATCAGATAAATCTGTGCCGGGACTGAGGATTGAACCCCGGACCCTCAGCACAGAAGTCTGACACCTTACCCCTAGACCACCAGGTCACCCTTTAACATATAAAACTTAAACTTACACGTCATTAATAATATTTTTCAACATATTTATTTGATTTGATCTTACATTAATAATACGAATACATTTTCAAACAAATAGATTAATTCTCTCATTAAGAGGCAGGAAATATTAATTGAAAATTAAAATTTTTATACAACAAGTAAGAACATAGCCGAATATTTAAATGTTAAGAAATAGAGTTCAATAAATTTATTCTGATAGTGATATTTTGATTGGTTCGTACCTAATCATCTCACGGTCAAGTGAAAACATACTTCAGTTTTAGTGAACATTGGGAATCAAATATCTGGGTTCATAGTAACTCACTGTGGGCGGAGGTGACTGTATATTGAGATTTTGACGCCTTAAACCCTTTGCCCTTTAGTGTGGGTGATTACAAACTCAAGAAAAATATAAAGCTAGCTTTTTTTTAAGTCTATTAGTGAATCCCCATGGTGTGCACCTCGGCTGTGTTAAAAAAAATCAAATCTTAGATTGCGTGCCAACTGGGAAATGTATCTTTAAACAAAATTAACCAAGAAATTCTAAACTTTAAATAAATAGTTAAATAAATGTTTTGGGTGTTCACCTTAGCCACTTTTTTCTATACATCCATAGTGAGCCTAGTCCATTATACAATGTTACTACCTATTCGGGTAGTTAAAAAACCCAAGAAACACAGAAAGTGAAAACATGGTACTAGCCAATTTCTTTGGGAAACCATGGATTTTGTTAATGCTTTTGTTGTGATCCTGAAGTATTCAACTGAGTGATTGCTTGTGCAGAAGGATGCCAAACGAAGTACCATGGGAATCTTAAACTTTATGTAATTATTATGTAGGGATACTAGCATATGTGGACCTTGGTTTTTTTTTAGATTATTCCCTGCTTACTTACTCTATGGCATTAAGGGAATTATATTCATTTTCAAAGATGTAAATTAAAAGTATGTATATATTTGCTTCTAGCTTAGAAATTATTGGTTTTATAAAAATAAATTTCAAATAAAATAATTTTATCTTAATAATATTACAACTTTACAATGATAAGTTATTTCGTATCTCAAACAGTTGCAGAGAATTGATCAAATTTGTAAAATTTCCCCTATGAAAAGTACCCCAAGTCATTTTCATACGAAAATAGAATTGCAATAAGCAATATCTAGATATAAAATTGAATAAAAATCGTTTAAATGAATTTCAAGAAAGTTAATTTTTTCTCTTTCTGCCCTTAATGAAACCTGCGATGTAATTAGTAAAGATTTGAAACATACAATCTGTTATATACGATTTGCCAGCGTCGATTCTGACCTCAGAGAGGGGAATTCGGAGGGGAGAGGGAAACAAAAGAAAGGACACGACTAGCGCTCCGGTGGGAAAAGGGGGCAACTCTGGTAACTTAAAGATAGCGCTGTTAGCATTTAATTAGAACAACCGGAAACTGGTTGAGTCAAGTTTGCTGATTTCTTCTTCGTGGTGGGCGGGGCCTTGACCGCCGGTGGAGTGAAGTCAGATGGCCCGCCTTCACTTAGTGTCGGGATATTCTTGTGTGTGTACGCGAGCATGATGAGTAGTTGGACGGGCCGTTCGGAGGGCAGTTTGGTGAGTAGAGGCCCATTATACTTGGCGTTGAGTCGGTTGAGCTCGTATTTGTTGGTAACATCGTTACAAAACTACCCTTAAATTTAGGATTAAAAATATATTTCCAAAAACGTTTCGGGGTGTGACCTTATGAAACCCCCAAATACCAAGTTTTAGCCCAATCGGTAAAAGGGTTTCAGCTCTATCCCGAAGTACAGACAGACGGATAGACAAACAGACAGATAGACAGGGGCATTGCGAAAACCTTTTTTGGTTTCAAGTGGTCATGAAACGTCACTCTTTGTCAAAATTTCAATTTCGATTTTTTCGACAATCACAATACTTTTTCTCCGAGAAGTCGAGAAAAAGTAAAAATACAAAGTCTGAAAATTCACCCCTCAGAATAAATTTGAATATATTTATATCTGCAATAGCGGCTCCCTCATAACCACTTCACCAAGCGAGGATTTTCCTTGTTGTAGTGCGTACAGAAAGTCAACTCTTGGATTGATGCGCTGACTGAAAGCTACGAGAAGGGACTTAAAAATTTACGTTGTTCGATGGCCGAGATTACCTTCCACACTTCATTTTCATGTCACCAGGTGTAGCTCAGAACCACTGACTGCTCTTTTGTTAGGGAACAAAGAGGGATGGGTACGCTGACTCTAAAAACTTTGATGAGTTTCTAATGTTCCCCATAGTTCTAGATCAAGGGGGTCGATGCACCGATTGGAAGATCTAGAAAGACGCGTAGACTGGAATAGCCGTAAATACATCTCACATAATAGTTAGTGCTGTTCAGTTTACGAGTGAATCTTTTCAGGAAGTATGTGGTCTTCTAGTCTCAAACAAGCTCTCGTGCCCGCAGAGATATTTATGTAGGAATGAAAATAAATAGAATAATAAAATAAGAAGAAGCGATATGGTTTATTTGGTAGTAATAATATATATAAATAATATTGTGGTTTATTAGTGTAGTTAGGTATATTTCACCTTATTGTAGCTTGCCAAGTTCAATTACAAACATATATGCTACAAAGTGAAAATACTATATTGTTATTATTAACATTCACGACGATCTACTATTGTGAACTAGAGTTTTAAACATTCACCTGATTTAAAACAATGGGAAGAAACAGTCTCAATTGTGCACCAGATATGAGAGTAGCCCTGTTCTAATGTGTTTCGGAGTATAAACTTATCAGTCACTATAATATAAGGGTAAAAGATGTGACGTTCTCTAACTCACTTGAAAACCCCCCTCAAATTGTGCGTTAGGGTGTCAAGATCAAAATGAAAGCTATTTCTTTTAATCGCTTCATATTTCATGGTGCCTCAACAAAAAAGTGAGCGGAATTATGCTTTACATGCTACGTTTAGAGTATATAGAATTTTTGTTGATAGCTTGGATATTTTTTAAGATAGGAAGATGATAGTAGTGTCTTTGCCTAAGATTTAGGTTTTACCAATAAACAGAACCACTCAAATTGAGTATAAACCAAACTTGTGTACAATAATTTGACAATACAGCATATTTGAAAAGGTTTTTTAAATCAAATATTAAACCTAATTCTATTCCAATGTAACATTACTTTTTTTAGTGTTTAAAAAGGCTACGAACAAACTATTACTAATAAGAATTAAATAGCCAAAGCTATTATTTATGCTATTAGTGGGAATTACTCCATCTAGATATCATATTCTGAAAATTGAAAAATGACACCTGGACATGGGTTCGATTCCCGTGTCCAAGTGTCATTTTTCAATTTTCAGAATATTACTAATAAGATAGTTTTCTAAAATGAAATCTGTGTTTCTGCCAAACTCCCATGACCCAATAACATAGCATGTTAGGAACCGTTTTGGAATAACTTTGCAGTTTTAAGATTTTTTGGGATACACTGGATATTTTTTGAGATACGCTGGATACCCGACCTTCCCCAAAATTCTAAATGCTCTATTTGATATCTGGCAAATTCACAATTTCCATACACATTCTCAAAAATAACCATACACATTTAATTTATCAGAACATCATCGTCATTAGTTGTTGAAGGTACTTTAACACTTTCTCATGTTGCGGTTGCAATTTCACCAGTACCTAAACTAAAAACTTTTAATACGTTAGCATTAGTTGACATATCAGGAATCAGAGATAAATAGTTAAAATCTTCATTGGCTATTAGCGTTGTCAAATTAATCTTGAACTACTTTACGGCCATTTGATTCACTTTGTATAAACCGGGCCTAGAACAAATAAACCCTGGGAAGGGGTGCTTCCTAAAGCAAACTTCAGTTCGAAGAATATGTTTAAGAAGTTTCTCTTCATTATTTTATTCTTATATTCAACTCTCTAACTCTTCATTAGTTGTGAAAGGTCCACCCCAGCTTTTCCAATTGGAAAGAAGGACATTAACCCTCTATACTGCTTTCTGACTACTTTTGATAGACTTTCATAGTTTTTATGTTGTTAAAATAGATTGTTTAACCACCCATTCCTTTTATTTACTATCAAACACCCGTGCAATTATCTGTGTGGTTTTTACTACGGACTTAACTTCTGACTTGTATAATGTCGTATCACCCTTAATACCTTTAGCAGTGAACCCTATTGTTGGATCATGAAGCAGATATTATTGCTTATTTATCGAGTCTGGCTAAATCCCGTTCACAATTAAGTTTTTTTGCTGGTGGGCTAGTGATCTAATTCGAGATTAGACCATCAGGTTCTGTGTATCTGGCAGTTGAAGGTATATTACTAGTAGATGACAGAGTAAATCCGTATTCACGACCTCTCTGTAGTGCTAAATACTCACTTGCTTGTTTACATAACTGATTTAGCAACACCAACTCTGCTTGTCTCTCTTGTACTTGGGGTTTATATTGTCAAGAGATTTGAGAAAAAAATTTTTCAAATCTTCATATACGTAGGTGATCGGAATAGTTCCATTGCGGGCGTACGTCGTGGCATTTCTCATATAATTGTGAGAGGATTTCAAGTAAGTCACTTTGTGACGAACGCTCAACCATACTTAACAAAGTCATCGTTATCTTGTGTTTGAAATGCCCAAAAGATTTCACTCCCATTTTGATATAATCATAGTCAATATATTATATCTGACATTCTTACACTAATTGATGGTTACATTTTATATTATGTGGGCTGCTTTATTTTATAAAAGTGCTTTTTGGGATGTATTTAAATTAAAATAATATTTTATGGCCAAACATATTGTTTATGATGGGAAAACAAATATAAATTATTGTGGCATCCAAACAAATTTTCCTATCTTTTAGCATATGTTCAATTCAAATGATCCTGTGTATTGATAGATATACTAATATTTATTCTGTCTTAAAAATTAGGCAAGCTATCAAATACCTTATACCAGAGAAAGAAAACGCAGTCCTGCTCACTATTTTGCTTGGCGCCCCCTGAAATCCTAACCGATTAAAACATAAAACTTTTATGTGTTCCTGAAACCCTAGCGAACAATTTGTGTTCAGGTGAATCATAGTATAATTTCACCTCTTATAGTTTATTTCTATCATCAACCAGAACAACTCACTTCAGTGACCTAAGTTGTTACTTGTGTGCTAAATTCGCCCGCTGATGACGTGGAAATCGGGGCTTAAATCCCAGTAAAGTTTACTGAGGGTGATTTTTCCCTAAAATAGTTTCCCACTCTCCTTCCATCAAATGCGTGTGTATCACCTCTATAATAATTCCGTCCTTATCCCTATCCCAGTAGAGTAGTAAACATGCGTTTAACCTGAACAGGTAGTAAGACGTGGTGATATAAATAATTTAGGATAGTTGTAAACGCTTTTCACGTCAAAAACCATAAAGATATCTGCCATTGCCGTAAAATTTGTTCCACATTTGATCAATCCATGAAATGTTTATCATTCAAATGCCATAAGTAACGCACGTGCTTGGTAAACCGAACACGTACACAAAGATCGTGCTCTGCACACGAAACACAACATAAGAAAAACAAGCTCATTTGTAAAAAAAAGTTTAAAAAATAGGGCCCACCTATTTATCCCTAAACTGTAGAATCATTTCTTACATATCTAATAATAGTGAAGTAAGAACAAGCCTAAAAATGAATCGATTATTATTGAAAGATCACTTATACACTTTTTTGCGAAATTGAGTTATATGCGTTACATTACTCTATGCACTTCTGCGAACATTTCTGTGAATGACTGGCACATTTCCTAGCGCTATCCACTGAAATATAAATTATAAAAGTTTTAATTTGTTTTTTGAAAGGGCACTTGTCTTGGACATGTGCCTTTTAAATACTAAACGACTGTCTACAACTCCCATCATGCCTTGTAATAATCAGTTAGCTTATAAATGTGGATGCTACTGGAAGTGAATCGGTTTCATCTGTAGAAGGAAATGATGTAGAACACGAAAAAGAAAACGAGGAAATAAAAATACAAATAAATATAAAGCTCGACTCATAAAGAGAGCAAACTTAAGAGGAGAACAACACCAGAGATATAGTGGGACTGTTATTGATGAAAAGCAGATGGGCACAATATGTGAGTAAGTACTAAACAGCAAATGTTAACTAATACAGTTTCCTCCCTTGCGACAGAGAAATTGGAGTAATACAGAGGTAACTAAAGAAGATGGTCAGAGTTTACACACCTGATTAGTTTGCACGTTTCATAGCAGAGGTAAGCAAGAGAGGTAACTTCTGTGTCAACGGGATTAACACTGCAGATATTTTAGATTTTGAGACTTGGTGGCAGGAACATTACAAGAAAACAACACTCTCTCTAAAATCACTTGGTAGTAATGCTCTAAAGGATAGAAAAGTGTAATTTGAAATTTCACAGTACTCAATGCTTGCATTCTATGCAAAAATTCTAGAAAATGTCTGTGCCTTCGATTTCATTGATTGGCTGCAACAATACACATTCAAGCTCCTTCACAAAACTGATGACAACACTACCGTGAAGTAAAGTTGCCAACATCTAGAGCTTTTCAGGACAAAAATCCAATAAACAAGAAAAAGATAGATGATATTAGGAAAGTAGTGCTGTATGTAAGTTCAGAACACCTTGAGTTTTACGTAGAAATACTTGAATGGCTAAAAGTGAAACATGAAACAAGAAAGATACAAATCCCTGATCTGAGCCGGCATGAACAATAATCCACCTCTGTCCTGCACCATAATTTTTCAACATACCTGTTGTTTCTGGGTCTTGCCAACATTTACTCACAGTGTACGAGGGCTGAATCTAGGTTTCATCAAGATATATGATGATGATGATGATGCATAGTGAACCCTCAAAATACTAAAGTAGGCCTAACGTCAATTTCAAAATTACTGTTTAAGTTTCAATGTGATTATTTAAGAAGGATCATAGTCTTATTCTGGATTTCGGGGTTTAATGTTGCCTAACAAATTTGTTAATAAACTCCCATTTTTTACTAATATTCTATTGATCAAATTATTGTAATGGGCTTTCCTACAAATATTTACATTGCATTGTTGTAAAAATAAGTTAAATATCAAGAAACACTTAAGATTGATCAATAATGTACTATTTACTATTGAAAGGACACATGTACATTGTTTTTATATATATTTTTATATAAAACTGGTTTAACATTTTGACTTTATTCTAATGTCTAAACATGTATTTTCATGTGCTTTTGATTGGAGAGTTTTGGTTTGGACGTTAGCTAAATCAGGAATTAGTTACATAGTTTTTTTTGTCTCTCCTGTAAAATTTAACTTTAAGAACATGTAACCTTTCTCTAATAAACGATTCAAATAGTGTTTTTATAAAAAAATATGTTTTGTATATATAGATCACTCCAGGCCCGCAGAGAGGGGGTACTATTGCTAGTATGGTACCAAGTCCAGGACTCCCAGGAGCCCTTGCCCAAGATCCATGGTAACAAATTGAAAACAATTAGTAGGGCGAATAAAATAAAATACGGATGGTAAGCATTAAAAAGAAGAGTGAATGCCCAACTTATTGGCTGTGGCTTTCTCCGGAGGAACTTACTGGCATTTGTCACATTGGTATTATTTGTTCGGTCCAGTCTTGTCCTTCATTTATAAGTATTCGGAAGTTTCAAGGAATCTATTATTTGGTACTTAAATTAAATTTGGCGCGTTAAGAGATTTGGACAGTGATTCAATTTCAATTTCAATTTCAATTTAAGCATTTTATCATGGGCTTAACATTTCAGTGTTTAGTTGCGGATAGTTTGCAATTTGCGTACATTGCTTTTATTTTGTAAAAGTGACGAACGATTTAAAAAACAAGTACAAATTTAAGTCGAACAATGGTGGAATAGTGGGGGTGGGTGGGGAATTTCTCCCGCTGGAATATAATTTGTGTCTCCCTTCTTCCGATTGGAATAAACTCACCCTCTATTCTGAAATAATCTTGCCCTCTCTACATTTATTTCCTTCTCCTTTGATGTTATCGAATATTAAGTTGTAAAATGGTCTTGTATAAAACTCCTAATAGCTTCTAGAGGCATTCAATTTTTAAATTTTGGCAGGGAAGAACAACTCCAAATAGTGATGAGAGGAATTTAATAAAATAAAATAATACAGCCGAAGACCAATCTAAATAGGTTTTAGAGATATCCAATTTTCAAAAATTTTCTGGGTGTGTACTATTCTAAATAGCTTCTAGAGATATCCAGTTTTCAAAAATGTTCCAAGAGAAGACCACTTCAAAAAGATTATACAACTGACGTTCAATTTTCCAAAATATTCCAAATAAATATCACTCTAGATAGCTTATAAATAATAATAATTAAAAAATTCAGATTAAGACCTCATTAGGAGAGTAGAACAAAGATAGGAGGCCCTGTGCTTTGCGCTTGGTACCGGACCCGATTTGAGCACCTGGTGGGCGTGGATCACTCTATTATATGCATTTAGGAATAGTTGAATTTATGTTGAGAATATATGCACCTAGAAGTATTTATTTTGGGTGTCGGTTACTGAGTCCACAATAGCTTGTTGACTTCACGCATAATATCCTAACACTACATACGAAAACTGATCCAAACTATCCTACTATAGCATAAACGGAATCCACACTATCTACTATAATTGATAAACTTAGTTCACACCAATTACAATAGTTTATAAACTAGTTCAACCAATTACTATAATTGATAAACTGAGTCCAAACTACCACTATAGTTGATAAACTGAGTCCAAACTACCTACTATAGCCGATAAACGGAATCCACACTATCTACTATAGTTGATAAACTTAGTTCACACCAATTACAATAGTTGATAAACTTAGTTCACACCAATTACTATAATTGATAAACTGATTCCAAACTACCACTATAGTTGATAAACTGAGTCCAAATATACCGTGGCTACAAACATCTTCACCACCTAACCTCCGCCACCTACAAAGGACACACACTTACCCCGTTTGACCGGGAAACCAGCACCGTGTTTTGATCCTCCGTACACATCAGCTCTCAGTGGCTGTTCGCCATTCACACTATAAAAGAATGAATTCTCGAAGTGATTCGTGGTCCGGCTCACCTTTCCCGAAGTGGCAAGTGATGCGCAGGCGCTAGGACTCGGAGAAAGATGCGCTCTGTGCTATCACGTGATCCCCCCCCCCCCGAACAGTAGCTCTTTCGACGCTGTGCGCAGGCGTCGAGGAGAGCCCAACGCTATGACTTGTTGAAGATGACATCATTGGACTTGTATTGCCTCCCTCCCATATTTTACCCACTGGGCTAAATTGAATATAAGTTTGTACTCAACATGTAGCAAACACTCTTTGATGCAATTAGGATTTAGGACTTACAACATGTAAGTGTACATTGTGTTGGATAGGTTTATTATTATTACTTTTTATAGGAATACTGAGGAACGAATCTATCTCTTGTTAAATTATGTAGGGATTCATTTGAATTACTTAAGCACAGTGAGTTAAGATCAAACAAAATTAGTATCAAATTTTAAATTTTAAATATCAAATATGCAAAAAGTTTAAGAGCCTCTTTAAATTATTTACAACGCGTCAGATTCACACCTATAAATATAGACAAATCAGTTTTAAATTTAGGGACTACATTTAAATTTAAATATTGCACCAGATATTTACTTAAAGTTTTAACTCCTAAATATTTACAAGATCATAAAGAGCTAAATGAGCCTCTTTTGAATGGTTTACAACACGTCTGATTCACACCTGTGAATACAGACAAATCAGTTTTAAATTTAGGGACTTTTAAATTTAAAGTAAATATCGCACCAGATATTTACGTAAAGCACAAAATTTTGACTTCCTGACTAAATTCAAACCTTTGTGGGACCATTACATCCATCACTTTTATAAGAATTAAATTAGATTCACACTTTTAAAATTCTAATATAAAAACAAAGTTACATTAGAAAACTTATAAAATTTGCCTAAATGAATAAAAAATAAGTTATTTTAACAATAACTTCAAAGAAAAGAAGTCTACAAAATATTCAATAAAAGAAACATTGTCAATGTAAAGAATTTTAATTATTACTGATAAGCACAAAAGCAAAAATTTTAATATTTTACCTAAATATAGCAAACATAAAAAGAACCAAGAAAAAAGATACTAGCGCCCATGCGGCGACAGGAAACATCAAGTGCTCCTTAACAGAATTTACTTTTAAAATAAAAGTTATTAGCAAAATATTACCGATGCCTACACTGACAGATTTCCATAACAAATTAATCAAAATATTTAAGAAAATAAAAACCCCTTGCAACAATATGTAGTTTATAGATTCAAACAATGATATTAAATCAGCCATCCTGGCTAGATACCGTCCTAGTCCTGAACAGGACTTCTCGTGGAAGTGGTTGATGTAAATGATCTTCGATATTGTCTTTGTGCCCTCGTTATATAGGTCTAGTTGCAAGGAGGGAAGTTGGGAGATGTCCCTTGTTACTACGTCATTCGCAAGCATCAGGGCAGAAGGCTGTTTATTGACATCACGTACACCAAATTATTGTTTATCTTGATATTCAACCGTCACATTAGACTCATTTTCATAACATCAACTCCAAGACGCCGGATGCACAGAGGTAGAACTATGCTTGTTAGGTCACGTAGGCCAGTTAGCTGTCCAGGAACATGAGTGGTCTTGTCTTAGTACGGCACGGGCCAATCATAGCATTGCAAGCCCACTCTGTTGCAACATCAGGGTATCAGTCCTGCACAATTTGTAGCGTTTTTGAACTTCTCTTCAATCTAGCATTCGAGGTGATGAGACTGGACTTGCAAGCAGCTCTACTCTGGCAGACATATGCGTGAGTAGAACACCTATATTTGACATAGTAAGATCGTGATGTTTAATAATTCTGGATGTCTATGAGTACAAGATTACTTTGTGGTAGTATTTCTATTGCAGTATGTCTACGAATATTAGCTTCTTTAGGGGTGGGTATTATTTCTATCGCAGGATGTCTATGAATATTAGCTTGTTCAGGGGTGGGTAATAACATTGCCATATTAGCAGTACACGCTAATGTTACATCTCTCTACTCAAATACAACAGGTGCACTTTATCTAAATTTCTTCTTCCTCAGCCATGCCTCACCATTGTAAATATGCAGATATCCAGGACGATTAGTAAGACGCCGTGCATGATATTTTATCAGTGTTCAGATATTTCAGATAATTACTGACCACCCCTATGATCTAGCGGTTAGAGTACCTGAATACAGACCCAGAAGTCCTGGATTCGATCCTCAGCGCTTCTAAATTTTCTTTGAAACAGTGGGGCTGGAATAGAGTCAACTCAGTTTCGTGAAATCAAATGAGGAGCTACTTGAATGAAAAAGTAACGGATCCGGTCTAGAAATCTGAGATTAATGGCTGGATGGTTCAATGTGCTGATAAAATGATACCCTCTATCCTCTATCACCCTCAACAGATGACACGGGTGGCCACTCGGCTAGTATGGCTCGATTGCAGGCTGATTTCATAGAAGTTTTATTTTTCCGGATAGCTATTGTTAGGGGTAATATACTTTACGTGATTAACGTTTTAATATATAAAAAGTGATGTAATATGGGGAGTTAAAGCATGAAATTAACAGTTCAATTTTACTAGCTTTTGGAACTTGTGTAAAATTTTCTTTGCCATGGGTACAAATCTTGAGAGTTAGAAATATATTTACAATGGTTGGATGGAATTAGGGCGTAATTTCATTACGAGACAGAATGAAGTGTTCTAAAAGTGAGATTTTATACCAACGCAATTTTCTGAAGCCTTAGGAAATGTTTATATCATTAGGAAAATAGCCAAATAGTAAATTATGGCTGTCGTATTGACGTTATTTAATAATATTATATATATAGTGTCTATAATCAATTTCTATGTCAAGACCTAGCAATCGAGTATTAATTGCTCACTATTTGTTAACCTGAGCTCAAGATTTTTTTTTTCACAAAAGTTATGTTTTTAAATTTTGGACCATCACTTGGAGAACTTCAAGAATCTAAAATTGTCCAGGATATTTAAATAATCTTCTATTAATATTAATTATATAATATTTCTAGATGATTTTACTTTAGTTATATACTTTGGGTGCTATGATTATAGTAATGTTGAAAATATAATAATACCTATAT
The DNA here is from genome assembly GCA_033556935.1 of Timema podura. Lineage (NCBI taxonomy): Eukaryota > Metazoa > Arthropoda > Insecta > Phasmatodea > Timematidae > Timema > Timema podura. The sequence continues at coordinate 50,921,831 of JAVRXN010000009.1, forward strand.
AGTTTTCAAAATTAAGCATAAACTAGCAAAATATATCTAAAATTGATTACAACCAATTTCGATACAATTTGATATATTTGGATTTTTTATCATTTAAAGTTTGTCAGCACACGACTTATAAACTAACTTAAATCTAGTATAAGTACAACACCCAGCCCCCGGTCGTTAATTCATCACTATGAAATGGTAAACCTTCACTTCACCAATGATACATTTTTCAGCAAAGCCGGGAATCGAACCGGGATCCATAGCTCAGCAGCCAGACACGCTTTCTACTGAGTTAAAGTATCGGATGATTTTTTATCATTTTCAAACTGACCAACTAATTAGATTCTAAGTAGTCCATTACAATATTTTTCTTGCTATCTTCAGAATTTTAAGGGGTTATATTGTATCGAGCGAAACTTCTTCATCCCACATTAACCAGACCTTAATTTTTTTTAATGTACTGTACATTTAAAGCACCTTTTATAAAATACAAACGTATTTTTTTCATTCAACATTGATAACATTTTAGTATATTTTTATTGTTATTTTATAGATACGGGTATTATAAAAATTTATCAAAATTGACCGCTAGAGAATACATGACCGAACGTATTAATCGTGAAAGTTGATCTTGTAGCTTTTTTCTAATTGTCAGATATGTCTACTTGTAAGAAAATTGGAATATATGTTTACTTCTTACACTAGAAAATACGAACAAAATTTATGCTTAAAGTTAAATAATGTTAATATTGGTAATGCTAGCAAAATATTTTGGGAGATTGGGTCATTTAAATATATATATATATATATATATATATATATATATAAGTAGATATATGTTTCCCAAACTCAAAAAACATTAAAAAAATCCTTGGTGTCAACTGTTAAATATTATCAACGAGAAATGTACGTATACGTATACAACCAGCTTTCACATCAAATAAAAAAACAACCAAAAACAATCGACCCTTTAGTGTTCATATTAAAGTATCTCAAACGTTAGTGGTCCCCATCTGAATCTCAAACCGTAAACGAACTTGGCCACGCCCCAGACCAAAGTGTTATTACATTTAGCGCTTGCCCTCTAGTTTACAATAAGTCACTTCATTTGTTAGCGAGTGCAGGTGGCAAACTTCCATCAACATCCGCTTCAGGACGACCTAGAGGTGGAACTATATTGCCATTCTGGGATGTTTACTGTGTGGGCTTGATATGGTACCTTGCGTGTCTGGACAATGTTTGGACAACAGTCTGTACTGTATTACCTACCTGACATTGTGTTGGTTCTATCTAACATCAGCACTATATGCTCAACACGGGCTACAGCAAAATATGCATGTTTATATTAGTACCCGCACTGGAAATCAGTTATTATAACCATCCCCTTTGTTGGTCGAATGGTTTAAGGCATTTATGTTTAATTAGTCATCTCCAAGTGAGCCACTCCGAAAATTCGTAATATTTGGCAGGACCAGACCTTTAATTCAGTCTGGTCGTAATTTAGAACGTTTTTAGAATATACTTTTGCAGATTAAAAGGGGGAAAAAGGTAAAACGTTGTGCATTTGCTTATACATTTTATGGATCTATTTTATTGACATAAATAAAAGATAGAATATTCCTTCTTCCTATTAAGTCAACAGCCCGAAGGTTTGTTTGATGGGAGTTCTATCAATCGAGAGCTAGGCATTCATTCAGACCTTCGGTTGGCTAGTGCCGCCTGCAATATCTGGTAGAGATCACATGTACTAGGGGAGCTCATGAAGGGTGGTGGTTCCCCGATGCCTTCCACACTGAAATTTCTATGAGTGAGCGTGAAAGAGCCTACCGATTTTGCCAGGAAAGTTATTTTCAAATACCTTCAGAGTTATTTTACATGACAAACTGATATGGAATCAATGCCTTTATTTCCACCCAAAGAAAGTTGTGTTGCGGTTTTTAATAGCTCAAGAAAAATCCTGTGCCCTTCGGCTTGGTTTGAGCCCACGAACATCGGGTCCTGAGGCAAGCACTTTACCCCAAGACCACCGAGGCTAACAGAATGATAATAGCAAATACGAGAAAGTAAATCATTATAATTCAAATATAATTCATTGATGGGTAACGTAACAGTTCGGGTCTCTTACTACCATCTTGTAATTATTTGGTTCATTCGTTGTCAGAGAGATTCTGAGACAGACTTCTAGCGAAGGCAGGGTGCTATACCTGATAGCGAGTTCAGGGTGCTATACCTTATAGCGAGGCCAGGGTGTTATACCTTATAGCGAGGCTAGGGTGTTATACCTGATAGCAAGGATAGGGTGCTATACCTGATAGCGTTTATATGTTGTTAGATATATTCTGAGACAGTCTTCTAGTGAGGTCAGGGTGCTATACCTGATAGCAAGTTCAGGGTGCTATACCTTATAGCGAGGCTAGGGTGTTATACCTGATAGCAAGGCTAGGGTGCTATATCTGATAGCGAGTTCAGGGTGCTATACCTTATAGCGAGGCCAGGGTGTTATACCTTATAGCGAGGCTAGGGTGTTATACCTGATAGCAAGGCTAGGGTGCTATATCTGATAGCGAGTTCAGGGTGCTATACCTTATAGCGAGGCCAGGGTGTTATACCTTATAGTGAGGATAGAGTGTTATACCTGATAGCGAGGCTAGGGTGTTATACCTTATAGCGAGGCTAGGGTGTTATACCTGATAGCAAGGCTAGGGTGCTATATCTGATAGCGAGTTCAGGGTGCTATACCTTATAGCGAGGCCAGGGTGTTATACCTTATAGCGAGGCTAGGGTGTTATACCTGATAGCAAGTCTAGGGTGCTATATCTGATAGCGAGTTCAGGGTGCTATACCTTATAGCGAGGCCAGGGTGTTATACCTTATAGTGAGGCTAGAGTGTTATACCTGATAGCGAGGCTAGGGTGTTATACCTGATAACGAGGCCAGGTGCTAACCTGATAGTGAGGTCAGGGTGCTATACCTGATAGCGTTGATATGTTGTCAGAGATATTCTGAGACAGTCTTCTAGTGAGGTCAGGGTGTTATACTTGATAGCGTTCATATGCAAAAAGGATGATTCACAAGCATACGTAGACCAAAAATAGTTAATAAGAATAAAACAAGAATTTTTAGGTTTGAAAACATATTTGAATCAATGTTAATCCAAAAGTGCACCATCTCTACATCTTGAAAATGATCACTCAATGCCACTGATGATCTCAGATCAATTAATTATAACCCGTGCCAGATTTAAAGGGGGGCTGGGGAGATTTCTCTGGTTCCCCCACAAGAAAGAAAACAATGATTTTAATTTTATATTGTAAACATTATCTACAGATACAAATCCAGTGGTGGTTGCGGGACCTTATTTGTGTAGGGTTTATGATGGACTTGCCTTCCACACCAACCCCCACCTCACTTTCACCCCCCTAGTAAAGCTTTGAAAATTAAATGTCTCTAAAAGCTATTTGGAGTTCCAGAGGGGAATTCTTTCCTTTGCATGGGGGGCAGTTCCCCCCCTGCTTCCACAGTTTCACCACCACTGTACCAATATGGCCACTGAATACAAAAATGATTCCAAACCATCCTTAAGGAATGCCCTAAAACAGTTTGAAGCACGAGGGGTGGATATGAAAGAAAACTACAAATGTTCTTTTAATTAACAACAATTTTGAGCTACATTTTCAAATGTTGAAATAATCCTATATTTAAGAATATATTTAGCACTTATGGTGTAAAACTGTAGTGGAGAAAGATCAAAAATTAAGGCAAGAAAACCAGCTGCTTACAATCATGAACCAAGATCGTCTGACATACCTTTCCTTACTCAGCCAGGGAAGTTATATACGTCATGAAATGGACTTTAAACCCGTTACTGACATGTTTGCTGCAAAGAAAACAAGGAAATTTTGTATTATAATGAGCGTTTTCATCAAGTCCTTATGTAGCCTATTTCCTTTTACTTTGTTATCATTATATTTGTGTAAAATTAAACATTTGCTTCATTTTTAACTTCCTCGGAGAGGATATGATGAAATTTACATGGACCTGCTTTGGTGGCCGCATGGTATAAGGCGTCACTCTTGCAATAGACTAGACTGTTGATGACGTGGAGGTCGGGGCTTGAATCCCAGTAGGATGTTTTCCCCTAAATGGTTTCCCCTTCCCCACTCTCGCAAATGCAGGAACACTGCTTCTAAATTGAAACTTTCTCATCCCAAACTCATTAACGTAATTAGTATACATACGTATGATTTGAGCGGACAGGCTTCTAAAAAAAATTTGTATGGGCTTATGAGGGCTCCCACCCCCACTATGCCGCCCCGAGGCCCCCAAAAACGTAAATCCGGCACTGATTTTATATGTATTTTAAAATTGTACTCCTTGATCGTGGACTCACACTAGTCGCACAAAAGACACTTCAGCTTAGAGTTAGCAGTGTTTGGCAATAACTTATACGTACTTATTAGTTCATTCAGCGTTAAAACAATGATTTTCAAAATTGCACTTCCTTTTATTAATGCTCAAAATATAAAACGCTATTCTAGAGAGAGACCGGACAAAATCACTATTTATAAGCAAAGCGCTCCTCTTGTAACATAAATAAAGCACGAATAATAAGACAAGAAAATATAAACTGTCGAGATGTCTGTGGCTGTGCAAAAAATGTGTGGAGGGGAGAAGTGGTGCTGTACACACCCGTATGGTGGGGAGAAGTAGGGTTGTGCACAGCTGTGGGGAGGGAAGAAGTGGTGCTGTACACACCCGTATGGTGGGGAGAAGTAGGGCTGTGCACAGCTGTGGGGAGGGAAGAAGTGGTGCTGTACACACCCGTATGGTGGGAAGAAGTAGGGCTGTGCACAACTGTGGGGAGGGAAGAAGTGGTGCTGTACACACCCGTATGGTGGGGAGAAGTAGGGTTGTGCACAGCTGTGGGGAGGGAAGAAGTGGTGCTGTACACACCCGTATGGTGGGGAGAAGTAGGGCTGTGCACAGCTGTGGGGAGGGAAGAAGTGGTGATGTACACACCCGTATGGTGGGGAGAAGTAGGGTTGTGCACAGCTGTGGGGAGGGAAGAAGTGGTGCTGTACACACCCGTATGGTGGGGAGAAGTAGGGTTGTGCACAGCTGTGGGGAGGGGAGAAGTGGTGCTGTACACACCCGTATGGTGGGGAGAAGTAGGGCTGTGCACAACTGTGGGGAGGGAAGAAGTGGTGCTGTACACACCCGTATGGTGGGGAGAAGTAGGGCTGTGCACAGCTGTGGGGAGGGAAGAAGTGGTGCTGTACACACCCGTATGGTGGGGAGAAGTAGGGCTGTGCACAACTGTGGGGAGGGAAGAAGTGGTGCTGTACACACCCGTATGGGGGGAGAAGTAGGGCTGTGCACAACTGTATAGAGAGAAGAAGTGCTGTTCACAGCTGTGGGGAGGGAAGAAGTGGTGCTGTACACACCCGTATGGTGGGGAGAAGTAGGGTTGTGCACAGCTGTGGGGAGGGAAGAAGTGGTGCTGTACACACCCGTATGGTGGGGAGAAGTAGGGCTGTGCACAACTGTGGGGAGGGAAGAAGTGGTGCTGTACACAACTGTGGGGAGGGAAGAAGTGGTGCTGTACACACCCGTATGGTGGGGAGAAGTAGGGCTGTGCACAACTGTGGGGAGGGAAGAAGTGGTGCTGTACACACCCGTATGGTGGGGAGAAGTAGGGTTGTGCACAGCTGTGGGTAGGGGAGAAGTGGTGCTGTACACACCCGTATGGTGGGGAGAAGTAGGGCTGTGCACAGCTGGGGGAGGGAAGAAGTGGTGCTGTACACACCCGTATGGTGGGGAGAAGTAGGGTTGTGCACAGCTGTGGGGAGGGGAGAAGTGGTGCTGTACACACCCGTATGGTGGGGAGAAGTAGGGCTGTGCACAACTGTGGGGAGGGAAGAAGTGGTGCTGTACACACCCGTATGGTGGGGAGAAGTAGGGTTGTGCACAGCTGTGGGGAGGGAAGAAGTGGTGCTGTACACACCCGTATGGTGGGGAGAAGTAGGGCTGTGCACAACTGTGGGGAGGGAAGAAGTGGTGCTGTACACAACTGTGGGGAGGGAAGAAGTGGTGCTGTACACACCCGTATGGTGGGGAGAAGTAGGGCTGTGCACAACTGTGGGGAGGGAAGAAGTGGTGCTGTACACACCCGTATGGTGGGGAGAAGTAGGGTTGTGCACAGCTGTGGGGAGGGAAGAAGTGGTGCTGTACACACCCGTATGGTGGGGAGAAGTAGGGCTGTGCACAGCTGTGGGGAGGGAAGAAGTGGTGCTGTACACACCCGTATGGTGGGGAGAAGTAGGGCTGTGCACAGCTGTGGGGAGGGAAGAAGTGGTGCTGTACACACCCGTATGGTGGGGAGAAGTAGGGTTGTGCACAGCTGTGGGGAGGGAAGAAGTGGTGCTGTACACACCCGTATGGTGGGTAGAAGTAGGGTTATGCACAACTGTATAGAGAGGAGAAGTGCTGTTCACAGCTGTTGGGAAATGAAAATGTTGCTGTGCATAGCTCTGAGGAGGAGAGAAGTGGAGTGATTCCATTGTTGGCTGGATTTTTGATTCGCAGGCTAATCTGTGGGGCTTCGCGGGCCGGATGGGGCCCGCAGGCCACTAATAGCACGTGTCTAAGTCGTCCTTTTCACAGTGGACTGGCCTGCCACTAACGAGGTGATTGGGGGTTCAAATCCCAGTTGATTTACTAAATATGTTTCTACTCTTCTTCCACGCAATTGTGAGTCACTCCCTCTAAATTCAACCATCCTCATTCCTAGTACGGTAGCGTGATTAGTATATACGCGTATAGCCCGAACGGATAGTAAGACGTGTTGCTAAAAATACATTAATTATAAGTATTTGGCTTAAAGTGACATAGTATGGGATGATTGCTAATTGGTAGAACAATGACAAGCGTCACAGACGTTAGAAATGCCGGTTTATTTATTAAGTGGAGGATTATTATTATTATTATTATTATTATTATTATTATTATTATTATTATTATTATTATTATTAGAACAGAGTCTTACTACCCGTTCGGGCTATACGCATTTACGCTAATGTGCAATGATAGGGGGATTGTGAGATGAAATGGAGGACCTACAATTTAACGTGGAATCCGAATCATGGTGGAGGAAATATTTTTATTTATTTATTTATTTATTTACACTATTTATCCTCGGGACCTATATCAACATCTTGAATTAACATTATCTCTTTTAGCGATTTTTTTTTAAAAAAAATACAATAATAAATTTAGAATATACACTTAAGTCTGAAAGTCCTATTTGTCTTTCTTTCCTATACCTAACCTACCAGTTGGTCCACCCCGGGTATATTATGCCCCGGTACCCTGCCCCGTTGGATGTCCCATCACGCTCTGGATCTAATAGTTCCCAGATCGGCGAGAGCCCCAGTGGGGGCGGGAATCCCCCTCTCCACCAACTGGGGAGGCGTCCTACCAGAGATTTCGCTCAACTTACTACCCACAATATCACCACCTATGGACTTACAACTAACTTAACCTAAAGATTTATAAAATTGCTTAATACTAACTTAACCTAAAAACAAGTCCTTCTTATAATTGGCTGCATTTTCTGAACTGAGAGTAACCATCCGATGGATCGGTGGATGGACCAGATGCCTGACAGCTCCAGCCCAGCATCACACACTTGTCGCCAAGTAGGGTGGACCCTATGAGTGAGAGGTTGATTCTCCCCTCTGAAGATGTTGTGGTGGAGGCCTGGAAATTCCTCACATTCACAAGTTGTGATTAATACAAGTCTGGTCAGAGGGGAAGGAAGGGTTTGGAAATCAGATAAATCTGTTCCAGGACTAAGGATTGATCCCCGGACTCCCAACACGATGGTGTTGAACAACCTTAACCCCTCGGACCACTAGGTCACCGACAAGTGGTTTGATATTTTATTACTGTTTTACCACAATGTAGACGAAGGTTCCGACTAGATAAAAACTTTAGATTTCAATTAAATGCTTAATTAAAAAAGTTGGTGGAGCTTTACATTAAAAAACCTATATTAAACAATCCTATATTATCCATACACAAATATTCACCTGTGCTGACCCTATCAAATCGTCTGAACTTTTGTACTTGGTCTCAGAAGTACAAATATCAGCGTAAAGTTCGTTGCATTTTTTTTTTCAAAATTTTAAATTAAATTTAAACTTTTTAACTGGCCATAAACCTGTTTATAATTTTTCTCTTACATTTTTTGAAAAGGATATTAAAAAATATAAATAACTACTTAAATATTGGATTGCCCACGAGTTTTCAGTGATTTACTAAATAACACCTTTAAGGTAAATAATTATACAATTTTTATAACAAAATATTTAATTTTGACCCTTTATAATCTTTATTTTATTTTTACACAATATTTCAAATAATACTCCAGTATACCGGGGAGGCATATAAGTCTAGACACCAGAATATTTTGAAAACTAAGGCACTTAGAAAAAACTGATTCAAACAAAAAAGTTTTGTTTTTAAGGGGAAAGAGAACAGTGATAGTTATTTTTTTATTTGAGGAATTTTTCAAGGCTATTCAAAGGTCAAATTTTTTTTTAAATTCAAAATCGCTAGAATTTTGTAAAGCTGTATACGCTTAGTTATGCTCTACACATGATAGCTATTCATTTCTTAAATATTAGTCATGACATCGTGGAGAATTGATAGATACCTTTAAATTTTCAATGGTTAATAAAAAAGTTTCTTATACATGTCAATTACTAATCACCTCATCTTTATATTTAAATATACACTTGTGGTAATTAATTTTGTTAACAAAAACTTATACAAAGCAAATGAATTTATTTTACTTTAATTCAAACCAAATTGAGAGGTTTTTTATTAAGCAAACATACTGCAAACTTATATCTCTCTCCCCCATTCCAAATTAGAAATAGATTGAGGAACGATCCCCGTCCTCCAAAGTAAGAAGATAACAAGAAGTAGCATACTCTAATAACGTATCTAAGAACATTACAGGTCATATCTGGTTACTTGACGTTTAGTCTGCGTATCCATCGATGTGGGTTTGATAGAGTCAGAATTAAAGCCATCCTATTTAAAAATACTTGTTCTTAGCCATTAGTGGGAGTATAAGCTAACAATATAATATTAAAGTATGAAGCCCTGTGATACTTTTCTCTGAACGAGATACTATGTAAATTGTATTTCGTTTTGATGTGTGAATTATTCTAGAACAAGAACAATCCCATCGTTAAGTGAATTTCTAACTTGAGGAAGTTGCCGAGTGAGACAATGTTCCGGCCCGATGCAAATTCCTCCGCTTCCTTGTCGTGTGACCCTCCCAAATGGAATCTGTCAGGCTCTAAACGTATCACTACATCTCTCTCTGACGAGCCACCAGCGGCGGACTAGAAAGGTTTCGTTACTAAATCATTGGTCTCCAACCAGCGGCACACTCCCTTTGAAGTGTCCCTTACCCCTCTGTCAAGAGTACATTCGAGTGTAAAGCTATTAATGTGATTAATATAGTCACGACAGAGCTGCCATTGAGAGAAAGAGGGAGAGAGAAGGAAGGAGAACACAAAGAAGTGAGATAGAGGAAGAGAAGGAGGTATAAATATTCCTCTTTGATACTGTGACCTCTGACCTAATTTGATATGCTAGAACTTCGTAAGAAAGAGGTTCAATGCAGGTATCCAACAGAATACCTACTATAACTTCGCTGAGAAATGATAAACTTACTCGCCAGGTGTATTTCCATATCTAACAACTTTGACTGATAACTTTATGTATTCATACGTCAGTAGCGCATCATTTTTAAGAGCGTTCATCGTAGCAAGTTGAACTTAGCTCCCGGCTTGCATCTGCGTTTGTGTGTGCGCGCGCGAGGTATGGGAGTAAAAGGGAAAAGAAAGACCTACGATATTCCAGAATTGTGTGCAGTGCGTTCGTCATTCGTATTTTAATGATTACTCCAAATTCTCCGTGTGATGATGGGGGACAAAGCACAAAGTTTCTTGTTAATAATCACAGTATGTCCATATTATGACAGAATACAGATTTGTGCACAATGCTTAACTGTTCAGCCATTCTAAACTTGTCAAAAAACTGCCTTTTCAATGCAGTTTTTATCCAAATAACATCTAATATCAACAATGTTCATTATTAGGAAGTTCTATTAACACTTTATCTTCATTAATGTTTTAGATATACGTTCAATAGTATTCGTGTAAATTTACTCTTTCTAGTCGACTGTATCACATAGTTGATTGGCATGTGATGCACGCTATTGATGGTTTATATATGTTTGGAAAACTGTATAACGCAAAAGTGATCATATGAACATATTATTGCTTATCTCATTATAATTGAAGACTAATCTCATCGGTGGTCGCGTGATATAATGCGTAACTTTCATGTAGAACTGGTTCGTCGGTGAATGAGAGCTCTGGTTTCATTTGCATCCTGATGGGGTGTACATAAGTGATTATTCATGAATGGTTTCTCAACCTTTATCCATGCAAATACTGGCACTATTATTCTAAAACTATACCTTCCTCATTCCTATTCCACCAGCTTAATTAATAATTAATATATGCATATAAACTGAACTGGTAACTGGGCCCGGAGGTGTAGGGATCAGTTAACCTGGTTACGAATTTAGGGATTCCGGGCTCGATTCCCAGCTGGTACCTTGGGTATTTTTCCCAAAGGGAGATTACCTCATCGATTATCAGGGCTTGTTTAGTTAGAATCAATCTAGGTTTAAGTGTTTCCATTTGTTCCACACACTCATAGTCACTATCACCATCACCCCATATCATCGGGACATGTAAAGAGCCTCCATGGAAAGGATGTACGATTAGTACATTCGGTCATCCCCTGGACAGCGGTACATTAGTACTGGTTAATCTCTCCACTACAGGGCTACGAATGATGCATTCCAGACGCGCAATATTATATATCAATGTTTGAAATGGCTAAATACCTCGCAAAGCAGGTGTACATACCTTGATGGGTTGGTTAGGCTTTATGTTTTAATTTTACTTGTAGTATTATGTTCGGTCAGACCTAATCAAGAGGACCACTGGGTGATTCATTGAAATATAGCACTTCTTGTAAAATATTGAATACAAAACCTTTAATAAATTCTTCGTGGGCGTGTCGCGAAATAATATGAACATAGCAGAATCATCATCATCATTATCATTGGTGGACACACAAACTAAACATAAAGATCATATATATAGTTTGTTTTGCCAGTGATAGGGAGGTTGGGGATCAAACCCTAGCCTGGTATTCAGGGTTTTCCCCCTAAATATAATATTTTCTTAATCTAACCACTGCTTCTACCCCGGGAAAATGCATGTAAGGTTTTTTTATAAATTCTTTCATTCCCTATTAGTATGATTAATAGCTTATAGACCTGCCTCGGTGTACAGTCTACTGTGAGGTTATTGCCTTAGAATCCAAGTCAATAATCTTGCAATAGACTAGACTGCCGATGACGAGGAGATCAGGGTTCAAATCCCAGTAAGATATACGGAAGGTTTTTTTCCTAAACTAACTTCAACTTTTTTTTCGAGCAAATGTGGATGCACTTACTCTAAATTCAACCTTTCATCTCTAACACATTAGAGTAATTATGGTAAATATATGTGCGTAAGCTCAAAGGGCAGTGAGACGTTATGCTAAAAATATCATATAGACAGGTTGGGTAGTAAGACTCGCTGTATACATATGTTGAAAGCTTTATGAATGTATTATCAATATTTAAACATCTTGAAAACTCTACATTGTTACAGAGAAGTATTTTAAAATTATATATATATGTATATATATATTATTCTATGGCATTAGGAACTCGAAAGTTCATTTCTGCACTTATAGAAGTACGCCATCTATCCCTATCTTGAGCTAGTTCAATCCAATTCACCTCATTACACCCTATATCAATCTTGAGATAGTTCTAGCCAGTCCACCTCATTACACTCTATCTCAATTTTGAGCTAGTTCTATCCAGTCCACCTCATTACACCCTATCCCTAGCTTGAGCAAGTTATATCCAGTCAACCTCATTACATACTATCCCTAGCTTGAGATAGTTCTATCCAGTCCACCTCATTACATCCTATCCATATTTTGAGCTAGTTCTATCCAGTCCACCCCACTACACCCTATCTCAATCTTGAGATAGTTCTATCCGGTTCACCTCATCACACTCTATCCCTTTCTTGAGATAGTTCTATCTAGTTCACCTCATTACATCCTAGATTTAAAAATTAAAATGATTGAATCCACTAATAATACAAATCTTACTATTCTAACTTCAAAAAATGTATTCTTTTTTTTCAGTGACTTCGTAAATCTCAGAAATATATTGATATTTTGCAAGGATATATTTTTATTTCTACTGAACTGCTTTTATTTGTGTTGCACAATAAATATTGCTAAGCTTGTGGGGTCATGTTAACTAGCTATACTCATCTAGTAGTCATAAGTTATTTTAAACGAACGCTCGTTCCTCCATCTTTAAATAGATTCTATGCAGGATTGTCGATTGCAGAGTTGATAGTCGCTGTTCGCTTTGCGATATTACTTTTGACTTTTATTGGAATATTATGATGCATTTTGAATCGTCAAAGCTTTATGCATGAATATTTGAATCCATTCCTGGCTTACTGTTCTTAACTTTCATATTTACCATCTGCTGATCTAGACTTGATCTTATGTCATCCTTTGTTTTTCCCATTGCCTATGGCAGGGGTGTACCGACGTGGATGCCGATGAGTCGTTATCTGGCGATTATTTGTGCATCGGCAATTAATCGTAATCAGCGATTATTATGCTGATTAATCGGTTTTAAAGTACTATTTAAAGAATTTTTTTTAGGTAGGAGCTTAGTGATCAAAATCGCAAATAAATGGTACGGCACACCGCACAGACTTTCTCTCTCTTTCTATAAACTCGTAAGATTTCTGAACGGAATAATGTACATTGTATCATCACCACTCCACATAAGAACACGCATAAAATAATATACAATGATATAGAATCAATGAGAAAAGAGGCGCATCTTGGTCCACCTAAGAGCATTTCAAACAGTTTAATGTCTTCCACAAGGGTCAACACTTCGTATTAAAATTTCGATTCTGGTTAAAGTTTTAACATTTTATAAGGTGTTGCAGATCTTCAAGTCATCGCATTGATATTTAATTATTCATTTATACATTTTGACCAATAAAAAATGTAAATATTGACTATTGAGTCTAAAATGGAGATAGATCATTGCTATGCAAACATTTCTCCTAAGAGATTTAAGGAAAAATAACATACTTTTTTTAGATACTTATATTTAATTACTCTATGGCATTGGAGTATTATTGCGTTAAGACTTAAGTAGTATATGTTTACAACTAAAGCTCACAAAATTGTATTAATATATTTGCAAATATCTCAGAAACTGCTGTTTTTATAAAAATATATGTCAAATAAAAGTTTTTTATTTCTAATAGTCCTACAATTTTGCAATGATAAGTTGTTTAGTTTCTCAAATAGTTGTGGAGATACGGAAATTAACGCTTCTGTAATGTACCCTAAAAATCATTTTCATAGGAAAATGAAAATAGCCAGTTTATTTATAATCTTAATCAACGCCTAGATACGAATTTTAATCAAAATCGTTTAAGCAGATTTTGAGAAAATCAGATTTTTCTCTTTTCGTCCTTCAGTAAACTACCCTTAATTTTAAGTTTTTATAGACACACAGACAGACGGCATTGCAAAGACTATTTTTAAGGGTTCGGGGGGTCATGAGACGTCGACATCCATCAACATTTCAGGTTGTATTTTTCTTACGGTCGCAATACTTAAGCTTTAATGCCCAAAAAGTTAAAAATATATATATAATTGCGTATATATTGAAAGTTATTGATTTTATAAAAATATGTTTCGAATAAAATATTTGTATTATAAATATATATACATATTTGTAATGCTAAGTAATTTCATATCTCAAATAGTTTCGGAGCTATTATAAAAAATGTTAATTTACGCATCAGACCGGAGCCCTTAAAACGATTTTGCCGAAATATTGAGAGTAGCCATTTTGTTTGGAATATTTATTTATGTTCATAAATGAAATTTAATCAAAATCGTTAGAGCCGATTTTGAGAAAATCGACTTTTTCTCTTTTTGCCCTTCAGTAAACTACCCTTAATTTTAGGGGTAGATACCCAATTCCAAAAACCCCTTGGGGCAACCCTATGAAAACCCTAGATATCAAGTTTCAGCTCAATCGGTAAAATAGTTTAGGCTCTAGTTGGAGGTACAGACAGACAGACAGACAGACAGACAGACAGACAGACGGAAATTCAAAAACCACTTTTTCGGATTCAGGAAGTCATGAAACGTCAAAATTCATCAAAATCTCGAGTTCGATTTTTTTGACGATCACAATACTTTCTCTACCTGTAAGATAGAGAGAAAGTAAAAACAAACAATAAACACCTATATACACATTGAATGTATGTTGTGGGCTATCCAAGGATTATATAACCAGATAAAGAAATAAAAATACATACTGTTGATAAAACTAACAATCTAGTTCCAACTTTCATCGGTTTGCAAAGATTAATCAAAATCTAAGATTATCAAAGCTTCAACTGTTAATCTTTAAATGAAATCTTTTTGTAATAACTACATTAACTGTTATCATTCTCTTAAGAATATTTTCAATAGGTATTAATAAATAATCGATAATCGGGACTAATCGGTGTAAATAATCGTTGAATGAACAATTATCTTAAACAATCGGTAATCAATTTTACTGAATCGGTAAAACTCTAGCCTATGGCTAGGTTAGTATTATTATTATTATTATTATTATTATTAGCACCGCGTCTTACTACCCGTTCGGGTTATACGCACTTACGCTAATGTGTGATGGTAGGGTGATTGTGAGATGAAATGGAGGACCTACAGTTTAACGTGGAATCCGAACCACGGTGGAGGCCTGGCATTCCTCACATTCACAAATTGTGATTAATACACGTCTTGTCAGAGGTGAAGGAAGGGTTTAGCAATCAGATAAATCTGTGCCGTGACCGAGGATTGAACCCCGGACCCCCAGCACAGAAGTCCGACACCTTACCCCTAGACCGCCAGGTCACCCTAGGTTAGTAAAACCACTGAACAGTTTCTTCGTCATTTTGGAAATTTTGATTTTCCTGTCGAACCGAAACCATAACGTTTATCAGGTTTGTATAAAATTATTAATTATTTTAACAACCTGCTCTTAAATAAATATAGGTATATATTTTAACTGACGAGAAATGGAGGGACATCGATTAAAATGTACTCTATTATGTAAAGATGTGATTAAGATTTGAAATCACAGCTTGAATTAGAGAAGACCTTATCTCCTTCTTCAAATAAGAGTTTGTGTGGAAATTATTTTGCAAATATTTAGGGGTGTTCAAAGTACACATTTTCAGTTCTAAGTGAAATCTATTCGAATTCACGGAATATTCTTGAAGCCGAGTTGAAGTTAGAATATTTTCTTTTCGTTGTTTTATGATTGAAAAAATATATAATTGGGGCTATTTATATTAATTTAAGCACTAAAATTACTTGGAAAATGTGTTATTGCAAAATTGTTTGTAATATTTAGTGTTAATATGACAAATAAAGTTATCATAACATGAAATACATTTATTTAAGATTTTTTACATGTGAATATTAATTTGTAATTTACAAAATAGCTCAGAATGGCTATAACTGAACATAAATTGAGTATTTTAGCTGACGATATTTTTATTGACGAAGCTTCAGAGTCAGAATTTGTTTCGAAGCGTAGTCGAAGCTGATATTTGTTTCAAAGCCAAGTCGAAGTTTTTAAGCTTTGCACACCCTTACAAATATTTACTATCTTATTAAGGACGTGGAGCAACAATAAATATAAATCGAAGCAAACCACCATTAATTATAAAATCACCCCTTTTTTGAAATACTATAAATGTATTTAAATTGGTTCTGCTGTGGCATTTGATGTTTAGCATTTACTTGAAACGATAAACAACCAAATTCGAAAAAGTGTTAATTTGAATCCCAAGGGAGGGATATAGGGATATAGGAAGTTAGGGGTGCTAAAATGTGATATTTACGTCGTAGAATAGTTTGAAGCTCACTACTTATTTATAACATCAAACAAACTTATTTTTACATACAAAGGTTCTTGTACAACTTGCACTTAGTCAATTAAGTCAATATATTAGTTATTAGCTTATAACACAGGCATACATATATTATAAGCCAATAACGAATAATACATATATGTATTAAAAGCTAATAACGAGTATATTAACTTCATTGTTTAAGTGCCAGTTGTATTGGAGTAATATTTTAGTTCTTTATAACTAATACTGTTACTTTAGTTACATAATTATATTTGGTATTACTTTTAAGACACGGTAATAGTAAAAGTCTTGGGAAAGAAATTTATTAAAAAGAAAAAAGAAAAAAAGAATAGCAAATCTTTTAATATTTTGTCAACGGTTACAAACTTCAAGATTTATTGAAGAAAATAAAATTTTATCTAATATGTTTATTAGAGAATGGTTTTGAGCTAATTTTTCCCAAACCTATACCATTTATATCATATTTTACCTTAAAGAGGTGACCTGGTGGTCTAGGGGTAAGGTGTCGGACTTCTGTGCTGGGGTCGGGGTTCAATCCTCGGTCCCAGCACACACATCTGATTGCCAAATCCTTCCTTCACCTCTCACAAGACGTGTATTAATCACAACTTGTGAATGTGTGGAATGCCAGGCCTCCACCGTAGTTCGGATCCCACGTTAAACTGTAGGTCCTCCATATCATCTCACAACCACCCTACCATTACACATTACGTAAGTGCGTTTAACCCGAACGGTTAGTAAGACGCGGTGCTAATAATAATTATTAATAATATAATAATAATAATAATAATAATAATAATAATAATAATAATAATAATAATAATAATGATAACACCTTAAAGAGGTAGAGATGAAGAAGGTAAAATTTAAGTGTAATGTATCCGCATTTATTTGAAGGGAGAGTTGAAAACTATCTATTAAAAACCATCTACTATCATTCAGCTGGTATTAGTTCTTGAATATCCAAATAAATTGCAAACCAGACCAGAAGAGACTAATGCCTTTGTCCTCACGCTCAATGACGTGGGTTATTCAAAGCAATATATCTGCCTCTGATACGATTAATTAAAAACTAACATAATATCTGTCATATAAATTAGTATATTAATGAACACTATGTTCTCTAATCCAACATCTAGTCTGTACAACGAGTTTAATGAATGACAATTTATATGATTGATACTGTTTCGTGTCAGTATCACAGCCGCGTTGGAATACGTAGGTAAATTGAAATTCCCCTTTAACAAGGACGTCTTGAGGCGTCTAGTCGTCAAAATATGGCCCTAACGAGTCTGTAATCAATCAAGATTTAGACTTCTCCCCCAACGTTCTCAAATAAGCACCAACAAGATTTTACCTCTAACTTCTCTTCATCAAAACCTCTGTAAGCACGAGGGATAATCTATACACCACCACTCATTAGGAAATACTGACAGCCTCATTCGACAAGGAAACTTACTCAAAACTCAATATAATTACTAACAAATGTGTTAAATTATTCATTTTTAGAGACAAAGCTTCTTCTCTGCTTACACAGATTTGGAGATTATCTTGGCCTAAGGTATAAGTACGACCTAATTTGGGTTTATCAATAATTGAGAAATTATTACACAGTGATACCTCTTGGATATATTACTAAAACAACTATTATTACTTTAATGGTTTAGTATTCTTTGAATTAAATAACATCATTTATAACTAATACGTCTGTGAACAGTATAGCTTGATCGCTCCATATTTTTAAGTTAAGAAATTCGGAGAGATTTATCTTTGGATTTGAAGTTAATTTTTACCTTAGTGATGACATTTGACCCAAAAGAAATGAATTATATAGTCATTAGTATTATTACATTATATTCATAGAGAATAATTTTTCTTAACGTGGGCTAAGACGTCAGTCTTGCAATAGATGTAAAAATAAAAAATTAAAACAAAAAAAACCAAGGTGCTTTACCTATTGCTTTTGAGTTATAATATTAAATTCAAGTCTTTGGGATAGCAAAACCGCATTTTTAGTGGCTTTGAATAGATAGCCAGATCTATAGAACACACATATATTATAATATAAACACATAGTTCTGCCTGGATCTAAATAATATCCCTGCAAAGTTTCATTATAATCGGTCCACGCACTTGGCAGTAATCGCGGGACCAACAAACAGACTGACAAGATGACAAATGGTCGAGTTAAACAAGACTTCCCCTACTTGGCAAGCTATTTATGATTATTTTTATTTGAAATAATTATTTCAAAGGCACATATTTTATCTGATAAAATTTTGGGGCACAGTACATTTATATGTAAAAGAAGGACATTAAATTTTTAATGTAAAATCTCTAGGCTTTTTTTCTATATACAAATATGTATTATTAATAACTTAAGCTTGCAAACCTAATATTAAACTTATTAACACTTCAAACTATTTTAAGTCGCTATTTTAATAGTTAACACATGCCTAGAGAGATTTTATATTACAAATTTAATGTCCTTCTTTTACATATAAATGTATTGTGCCCCAACATTTTATCAGAGAAAATATGTGCCTTTGAAATAATTATTTCGTATAAAATTTTTACAAAATAACGAATTTGGCACATTCACAGTAACGCACACACACACAACGCGCGCACACACACACACACGCGCGCACACACAACACACACATATATATTGTGTGTTACTGTGAATGTGCTGAATTCGTTAAAATAACCAGTAAATGTATAGAATCACCGAAAGCGATGGTTTATTTAACAAATAATAGGATTTATCTCAATTTACTAGTGATTTTATACATTTCCAAATTCAGTTTGGTGAAAGTATTGTAACTCATTTAATGAATAAGAAACTCTTTAATGATGTTGAAACTTTAATGATGTTGAAACTCCTTAACAATGTTGTAACATTGTTGTTAACTCTTATGTCCGCTCGCGGACGAGCAAGGAGAAGAACTCCTGTGTCTGGTAAACTGTATTGCCTGGACTTGAACTCAGGTCCCGCCGCGCGCAGGCCAGAGAGGAAGGCGGCCGACCCGCCCTCTAGCGTCACACGCGACAACACACAGTTCAACCAGCGCAACTCATGATACGTGGATGTGACGTCACACTCACAGTATGAACTGAACTTATTATTACATTACCGGGGATTTTATAATACATCTAACGTAGTGTTACAAATATATAACAAATTCAACTACCTAGTGTAACCTAGCTGGGTAAAATAAACTAGTAAAGCTTGTCTAAACGAACCTAACCAAATCTAATCTTGACGTGACCTATTAACAGTCATGGTGGTTGATGGTGATTTTTTTAAATGTTCGGAAAGTATGTGAAATAGTAAATACTTTTATACATTCCTCAAGTGAACCAGTGGCTTTGTAGAATCACCGGTGGCTGTACAAACTCATCATATTCAGTACATTCACAGAGAAAATATATACATTTCTTCTTTAAAATTGGATACTTTTATTATTTGTGTTGGTATTTGAATAAAATGGTAAATGATTTGTTCTAAATTATGTGCTATACAGTTTACACCATAAGCAGCAACTTTTTAGCTATACAAAATTAGCTAATGACGCCGAATTAACTAAACAATGCAATAAAACTTCTCGTATGTTTGTTAATGGAATTTATGATTCTTAACCATATATAACTTGTGATGATATTTTGGTGGTTTCCATCTCCAATCAATCAGTGTCAGTCTGTTCTCTTAACTAATTATACTGAATTCAAGACAGAATAAAATTCCCATAAAAATTAATTATTTAACAGATGTAAAAAAAATACTTCTTTATTTTCATCAGCTACAAATTTCAGGTATTATTTGCATACAAGTCATGAAGTAGATCGTTTCAAACAATCTTATTATTGACTGCAGCTAGCCAAACTATATATTTATAACTATTATATAACTATATATAATATAGTTATTTATATGTCTTTGGCAAATTGGAAAATCCGGCTTATTGCAAAAAGCGCCGTCAGTTTACAATGAGCCAGGCTAATTGGAAAAGAATATTATATTTGCTTTTCAGCCTGATAACTCTTAGGCTCATTGCAATGAGCCCGTACAGCGTTAGGCTATTAAGGAAATGCACCTTTGCTCGCTCAATCAGCCTAGTTGATTACAGGCTTATTGCAATATGCCCAAGATAGTGAATGTTTATTAAAAAGTGTACAGCAGACGTTCTCAAACTGTGGGACGTACAATTATTCCCTATGATATGCCGCTAGAAGCCACCCCCAGTTCACCCGAGCGAGATTCGAACCTCGATCTCTCCCCGTCCTCGGCAGTCTGGCTCAACACGAAACTAGCGCATTAGCTAACTATGCCACCGAGGGGGTGAGATGTTAAAAACTTACTGACAAAGTAATAGCATGCCAGCTTATATTCCAACTAAGATTGCGTTCATATGAGTGTAGTAAGTCTTTTGTTACGACTTTTGACTTATCCCCTAAATGTTTGTTTGACAGAAGCGGTAAACCGGATGAGAGCGTTTATGCTGATGTTTTCCTTTATAGTACATGCTGCAGTCGCAGATACCTATCTTCGTGGATGGAGGATTAAAAGAATGAAATAGTCATAAGTCAGTTATTTAGAAACCTGTACACGTTGGGGCACCTGGGCGTACAAGGAAGGTAAACCTTTTAATTGTGTAAAAAGAGATGAACCATTATTTATTAAGAAATATAGTAGACCACATGTTTGTGAAGAAGCATAACAAAACATCGCATCCGAACTTAGGGTAACATGGTATAAGGTCTTGGCATCACAATTTACCGGATCACTGATCATGAAGTCGAGGTTTGAATATTAGCTGGGTGAACTGGAGGTAGTTTTTCACATGCAATTATCAGGGCTGGTTTTCCATCACCCATCCAAGGTAATGAGGACCCATTGATTCTAAGCGATCCTTAAAATCTCTACCTCTTGAAATGATGGCATCAAGGTCCAATCAGCGTCGACAGCGAGCAGCTATCAACAGTACAAATCCTGTTGTCGATTCACGACACATTTTGCCTGGCCACACTATCCGCTTGCTGTCTCTTTCGCGCAGGCGCGTTGCTCCCAAACCACGCCGGCCTCTTGAACCGTCGTTATGGCAACGACCGTCTTTCTTTCGGTGACCATCGGTTATCCTGTTGGAGGAAAATGGCCATACGAGTAAGTGAAAACAGTAATGAAATATAATATTGAGGGGTAAACTGTATATTCCCTGAAATGACAGGGCTATTGCAATATAGAAGATCGGGTGGTTAACTTGTTGCTAACCTGTAGCATACAAATTCTATACTTATATTAAGTCGTAAATATCACTATTTTTTAGCACCATCACTTACTTTTATAAGCTTAATACAAATTGTAATATCAATAACAAACCACCACAATAAAATTAACTATAGTTTTGGATGTCTTAAATGATAAAATGTCAGCTATCGATTCTATATAACTTTTGTTTTTAATTCAATCAACATGAAGTTTGGTTTGATGTGGTATGCACTCAGCCATTCGGGTGGTTATTGCTACCAGCACAAACCTACACATTTTATCTAAAAGATATTTTCACATATCTTTCAGGGTTCTTTTACATGCCACAATCAACATTGGACCGACGGTTTCACATACTTTTTGAAGGAAGCTGTGCTATGGATTATTATCTCTTAAGATAAATCCTTCAAACCCCAACTGAGTCTGAACCCACGAGCATTGGGTCCTAAGGCGATTATCTAAGCCTAAAACCACCAAGGTTGACCTTTATAGAGTTGAGAGTATAATAATTTACTTTGATTAATCTATGACACCTTATTAAAAGTTAATCAACTCAAAACCACATTGGTGATCATGTTGTCTTCTTGACTGGTTGGCTGCTGACGAGGGACTTTTGAGTTATATTCGAGCTATGTGTACTGGCGTGGCTTTTATTTATACACAGTTTTCCATTTTACCTCTATTCAAATGTGGCTACATTTAATCTATACTCTACCTTATTCATCATAAAATAATTGTGTGAATATGTAAATATTTTGAATGGGTAGTAAGACTCAGTTAACAACTAATAAATAAAATCTATTCAATCAATAATATTCTTGGTTGCATTCACAACAAATCTGTTTGCTTTGTTTTAGCATAAATAATTGAAAATATATTTTATAACATGCATCATAAGAAAACTACTTCAAAACGATAATATTTATTTTATTAGATACATTATACTATTATAGTTTATGAAAAGTCCTAATATTATATTATAGCTTAATTACTACCACCTTTGGTGGCCTCATTGCCTAAGTAGTTACTACCACAATAGACTAGACTGATAATGACGTGGAGATCGGGATTAAAATCCAAGTCGGGTGTAATGAGAGTGGCTATTCCTAAATGGTTTTTCACTATCATTCCACGCAAATACAGGTAAACTTCCTTGTTATTAAACCTTATTCCTCCCCAACGCATTAACGTAATTAGTACGTATCCGTATGCCCATAGGAGTAGGAGTAAGACGCGGTGCATAAAAAACAACATAGCTGCTACAATGCTAATTCATTGAATTGCAAATGCAAACATAATATCTAGTTAAAGGTGATTATTTAATCAAATATTTATTATATACTAACATTCGTTTCTTATTTCATAGATTAGTACTTATTTGACAATTTGAAACATAAAGAAGCATGAACTTTACTAAGAACAAATAATAACTGGAATCTCTAATGGAAATTTAAACATGTTTATCACAACAAAAATCAGTTTGGGTTTGTTTTCCTGGCATTAAGATAAGCTAAGAGATTTTCTTGTGAATACTAGGGCCGAGTATTCCATTAAACTAAAGTTGAATATCTTTAAATTTCGTGGTCAATAATATATTCAAAACTAAAATTAATTATTTAATTGCAAGTTATTCGTCTCAAAACACATGATAAAATTCAAACCTGTTTGCTTCTAGGATAACAATTATTTTTTAAGTTTTACACTTTAGAGCTATGCCATTTGTCACTTAATATTAATTTGGATGCTGAAAGGAGAGCTATATGCCCACAGATTTGGGGGGGATAATATTTAAACATGGACAAAATATGAGTTGGGATTTAACATTCACATTGAATTGACTTTCCCACCAAAATTTAGTCTTCCACTCAAATACTCTTTAAACCTATGTTCTTTACAAGCACTTTGTAAAATTTTTATTCTCACTTTTTCACTAGCTTTTCTAGACTCTTAAGTTATTTTATTGTTTTCTTTATTGATAAGTTCTGTTTGTTAATATATAGGTTTCTCCTTACATTCTAGGCTGTAATAGTTCCCACAAAGAATGTGTAATGGGACCTTATGTACACTAAATCGTTTTGAATGGAGGGATAATTCAGAACTTACCTAGCCGCACTTACGCAGACAACACCCTCCTCCAGGCGTGCCCCAAGTCTTTGACTTCTAGCAAATGGTCATTGTATCACTCAGCAGTATAAGTCAAGCTCCCCATCGTTCAAGCAAAGGTTCTAGGGGCAGATAAATGTTTGGAAATTTCCTTAAAAAAACTAAACTCTTGGTGGAGCCTTGATTAACACTTTATTAACTGAAGAGATAAATTTGTTCATCTTCCAAAATTCCAGTCCTAATTGATCCGCCACACGGTTCAGGCCACGAGTTAAGCATGTCACGTGGACAAAGAGAAGTAGAATATCTTGATTAACTGCATGGCAGAAGCCATATAAGAAACAGTTTCTGTAAAAGCAACAAGCATTTTTTCTTCGTCAGGAGTTATAATCTTTACTCCCATATTGGCAAAGCGAGCTACTGTTTCTTGGTTTATTTTATTCAAATGTATTGTACAGATTAAATGAGCTCTAGATGGCTCATCAGGGTCCACTTTTCCAAAAATTGAATTTACTATGCACCAACCAAGACTGTCAAGTTTTCCATTTACAAAAACCCAAAAATGTCAATCTCTTATATTATTTTGTATTCTGGAGAAGGATTCTTCATATATAGATTGCAAGTAGTTGGAATCCTCATAATAAGACTACTGTGTCTTTAATAATACTTGATGAAGGCTCAGCGTTAATTATTGTCACAGCCTTCAAGTACAGTAGCTGACCAAAGGTAATTACTGAGGTTACATTTCGTTTCCTTGCTTCACTGCTTATGTACAGTGACGTTGAGTACACACATGACAAATTAATGGGGTTGTTATCAATCACTGACAGGAAGTACACAGGTGATTTCCTCATATGTTTCCCTCTATGAATTATATGCATAAATGCTCGCGATCCTGGTCATGCCTGATGGAATAACCATGATTTATACCACAAATGGTCTAGGTTCTTACACTAATCTTCTGCTAGAAGTGTTGGCAGCTCTTTGTATGACAGTACGATGCTTTTTCGTGGTTTCTTTTATATTATTGTAAAGTAATTGTTCCTACGTCCTTCAGAAGATCTGTTGAAACTTCCACTCTAGGGATTGAATAACTTTTCGTCTTTGGTGCAGGTGTCACAGCGTCAATGACTCCCACCCCACGGAAGGTAGCACAACCATCAATGGTAAAAATGTCGTGGTCCACGTTATCAGTAACATATTGAACAATTATATCACTAACTACTCCTATGAGTTGTCCTTGAGTGATAGCAGCTGCTTTTTTGAACCTGAGTATCTCGTTATAGGATGAACAGAAACTGAGGTTGCTTAAAGTGCTACACAAGAAACGTGAAACATAGTGATGGTGCATTGGAACTGCTAGACATAATCGCATTGGTGCCATTAATGCACGTGGCCTGGCAGTCTGCATAACTGCCTGTCCAAGAGCTGCTATGCTAAGAGCAGAATATTCCTTTGGCAGGAGACAGGAAAGCAGTAGTCGAAGGGATGGAGGTAAAAATTCAAGACTGGGATCAATTGTGACATCATAAAGTCCACGATATTTGTCTTTAGGAGTAATTATGCACTTTGTTTCATTTACCAGAACCTTCCTCAAAGCTTGTATGAGGATGAGAAGCTCTTATTCAGTACCTACATTTTTCGGAAGCTTGTAATGGTTGTGAGGGATGTATTTTACTGTCTCTCGAAATGTATTCACGTCCTCTTTTTCTTGCACGTCTGCTCTAGTATCATTGTCACCTTAGTGATCTTGACTTATGCGCTTGATGTGATTAGTGGGGTAAAGTTCCATATCAGATGGGATGATTATACTTTAATTTTATAGGGATTTGCTTATTGTCGTCGTTTTCAAAATCTTTGCAGCCTGCTCAAAGTCTTGCAAGTGAGCCTCGTCAGGTCATCTTCTCATTCTACGTCGTTTAGTCGAGCTTGTAGAGGGGCCACCCTCAATTTTTGAATACCGTATGGTAATTTATTTTCCTGTGCAAAAGTTTACTGAGCAACGTTTGTCGTACAAGGCATCGGCAGCATTTAAGTCTGCAATTATATAATTAATCTGTCTATGCACCATTCAACCCCATTCGTCATTTTGCTCGTGACACATCTTGATAACAGGAGCATGGAATTCATACGTTCGAGCTTTCACTTCCTCAACAATTCCACCAAAATTATAATTAATATCAAAAGAAACAACCTCTCAACAGAATAGACAGTTATTGTTAGAAGCCACTGATAAAGTATTTATAGACCTTAATAATACGGCTGATTCAGGCTAAACTGCATTTGGCCTGATCCTTTTGTGAGAGCTTTCAATCCGTCTTTAATCACAGTAATCTTGCCTGCATGCTGTGTCCACGATTTTCCCAGGTTGAGCATTCAAAAGATAACCTCATTTTTGAGCAGCGGTATTCAAACTGTCTGCCCATTTTTGCTTTAATACAAGAGCATGGTCACTTTCACTGCCCGTTTTCACACATATACTGCATTGGGATTTCATCTTGCAACATAGATAAAAACATTCGTTACGATTCTGAAAATAATGTATTTAAAATATATATAATGAAAAGAAAAAGAACTGCTGCAGGCAAGTACTGTAATATGCAATATTTACTATAATCGTAACCACAAACAACAAAATATTGACCCCAAAAATAGGGTTTTCCATGAGGACGATTTTAGTGAATTTTGGATGTGTTGTTCAGCTAATTCTATCTACATTTGTTACCAAAAATATTTGTGTTGCAATTTTGTCCGGTTCCCTATTATTTTTTCCTAAATTGACTGTACTAATAGGGAAAGGGTGAACATATAAGATAGTAATAGTCTAATTATAAACACAGTCTTGAATAGAACCATGGCCCTCATAGTAACGATTTAAGCCTCTTATTCCTGATCATCTAGATTTGTCGTTTCCTAGTATTCCCACATTAAGAGATTTTTAAAAAATAGGATGAAATTTGTTTCAAATATTAGTATACGTTATCTGACGTTATCCTATGATGGATTGAAATAATATATGGCTGATTGTTCCAGGTTTTGCCACACAAGCGCCAGAATCTGAACCTGTGGATTGAGCGGCACTACTAATCTGAATCCCCCTCCAACCTATTTAAAATTGGGGTTTTATATAATCACTACAGACGTATTTGGGTGCACTTCCTCTTAATTTTCTTAACTGTACCTTGACAATTAAATTAAGCTTTTATTTATCTATCGTTAAGACACCAGGTCTAATATTATGGTCATGTTCAGAAAATATTTTCGAGATAATGTGCGTGGAGAGGTCAAAATTATATTTTGATTTGATCTCCTACAATCTATTCAGGTATATCGTCATTTTAACCCATAGTAGGGATTATATAGATATAATTCAAATTCAGTGTACCCACATTTACATGGAGGGAGAGTGAGAACAAATTTAGGGGGAGAACACATTAATACACCTAACCAATATTCGAATCCTGGTCTTTACATAATTGGAAATTCATTCTGTTAGGCCATGTGAACACTAACTTTGGTTTAAAGAAATGACAAAAATTGTTTGAAGAGTTTGGGAAGTGTAAATCTTTCTACATGGTGTTCACCAGTTTATTAAAAAACAAATTAATTCATCCTCCAAAACTAAATAAATCTATAGACGAAAATAAAATTAACGTATTTTATAATTTTTTAAAGAGTGTAGGGCCTATTTTGTCATAACAATAAAAAATATATATTCACAACACAAATAGACGACAAACTTTGAAACTCATTGTTTCCCGATTTCACTCACAATAATTATTATATCAATAATGAATAGAAGGTATTCATGTAATTGAATTTTATATATCATATACTATTATTGATTTGTTATTTTGTTTGTGAACCACCAACACCCCCCCCCCTTTTTTGGATACTGCCATGTCTACAGTGTTAAAAAATAGTATTTAATTGTCACAATGTTAACTGTACACATTTAATATTAATTTGTTAATAAAAAGCTATAATTTTCAATTAATGTCCTATGCGTGCACGGCAGATAGGGTTTTGGAATAGTTTCCCAGCTAAGGCTAAAAATAATCATTGTGATATTTATTGGTTTCTGTTCCTCAAGTTGGTAATTCAATATTCTCGATTTTTTAAGTAGAAATAAGTTAGATTAGGTCACTAAAAACATACTCAGGTAATTAAGAGAATCAATAAATACTAAGATGTCCAAATAAAGGTTCCATAACACGTCTTAAAACGAGCCAACTTGTTTATTGGAACGTGTTCGTCTATTAAGCAGCCTCACCCCCTCTCCTCAGACTGTAGTAGAGTCGGTAACCCGAACAAGACGCGGAGAGAAATTCCTCTAAGTACAACCTAATGAGATATTAATGAGTTTGTAAAGTCTAAGGCATCATTGTCCTCTCCTTTGATGGGAACTTCACGCGGTATGAACTATCCCGAACATTTGATGGATGTCCCTCATAACGGTGGGGAGGAAGGGATGGTGGCGGGTGGAGGAGTACTTCATATTAACGGGATTATAGAGATCCAGAATATGACCGTAAACAGTCGGAGTTATAGGATTAGGGCTTCAGCCCGTCAGAGCTCACAAACTTATAAGCTGGTCAAATGGATCTTGTAGTTCACTATCTAATCAGAACATAACATAAAGGAATGAAGTATATTATTAATAATTCATTCTCAACAATTTTATGGGTCTATTTATTAATTTCTACAGATAATAAGATAAAGATAATATACATTTTTCATGGGTGCCACACAAAACAGAATTGAAAAAAAATAATTAAAGTAAATCTACTAGAAATAACTAAAGCTACCAGAAGCTGTGGAATTTCAAATATCAGCAAAAAATTAGCAGTTGACATAATATTATGAAAGTAAAAATGAGTTCTGTTCTGGGTGCCATATATAATCAAATGGCAAAGACAATTAATGCACCCGTGGTTAGTGTTTAATGACATGCGACTAATCTTGACCTCGACTATATAAATATATTTTAACTAGCTAAAAAACAAACAAAAATCTCAGGTAGCCTGCACGAGCAAATCTTAATTAAAGGATTCCTGAGACATGTTGAGAATTAAACCTTCTTTAAAACTGCTAACAAGAAACCTGGCCTTAGACATGGTGCGTTATACAGGACAACTGGACCACTTCTAGCTAACAATACACAAAATAAAACAGAGACAATAATATTAATGGCTTGCCTGGACTCTATAAATCTGTAGTTCAGCTTTCTTAAAGTTTAGCCAGTACTAACGTACCGTTGCCAGGGCCACGTTTAGGGGGTGGGCGTAAAGGGGGCAATTGCTCCGCGCCTAAAATTCCAGAGGGCCACATTTCCCCCAAAATTATTAAATTAAATTACAGTTACTATTATAATTTTGCATCAAATAGTGTGGAGATAGTTAACAGCAATAAGTAATCACTAAGTGATAGGATTCCTTTCCAGATTCCTGAAAACCCTAACTTTATGTAATTTAAGATTTATGTTAATCGAGCAATGTGCTGCAGTACTGTAGAATACGCCACCGTTATGCTACCACCGTCGGGCTTGATGCCTAGGTGGTGAGCTCATTGATAATATAATGACGATACAACAAATAAAAATCACACCTCATTCAAACTACACTATAGTAATTCATTTAATGATACAAATGATGTTGATATGCTAAATGAAAGTGATGATAAATATTTAAAAGGTTGTAACAGATATAAACATAATGACCTTTAGTCTTTTCTTCGGACATATTTTTTTTTGATGGCCAGTAAGTCTTTATTCACATTTATATTTTACAAAACTCACTGATTCATTTATGACTTGAGAGGTTTAATAATAAGGCATCGGGTTGTCTATTAGAAATATCCGTATTGGTGGGCAAATGGGCCTCTTGGTAGGTTCATCTAATATAAGTTTCTGATGCATGGGAGGTCATGGTTTAGATCTCGGTAAGGTGTGTTGAGGATTTTTACATACACAGTCTACCTCTACTTCTTCACGGAAATAGGGGCACATCTCCTCCTCATTCCTACCCCATCATAGTAATTACAATGTGTATAATATAGATTGGTTGTAAGACGTGATGGAAGTATAATATAAACTATAAAACAATAGACGAAGGCTCTACATTGGGTATGTATTGGTTTTTTATTAATATCTATTTGGGGTATTTAAAAGGAAATTTCTCAACCCACTTATTAAATACACATATTATTTGCAAACTACACAACATTCGGTCTCTTCGCCTTCAAAACATAAGTGTAAAATAGAAAAACCCAATTTTACCATTTTATTAGTAAATGCCGGAAATATAACCCAGAGCCCTTAGTTCAGTAGACATCAGTGCTACCAACTAAGCTAAAGTTTTGTATTCTGTTAGTTGTATTACATATTATTACTGGAAATAATCCTCTTAGAAAATATGAATACAAGTACAATATGCATACACGATGTTTAAGAATGGCTTATGAAATGTTTTGCAGTTGGTAGCAATGACAAATTATAATTAATTTCTAATTGTTTATGCCACGTAGTTCTCTTGAAAGGGTCCTGACCCACTTCCCACCCACGCTAGTTACTCGAAGTTGTGGGTAAATGGATGTGGCTGCACGTTAAGAAATATTGCTCTAGGTGGATGGATTAATATGTGCCATATGGGCTGACAAGTGGAAGGGAATAATCAACGAGTCAAAGGGAATGTTATAGTGTTACTTGGTAATACTGATCGTTATACTAGGCAGGGAACATAGGCAAGCGTAATAAGTTTATGGTTTATTTTGTTAGTCCAGAATCTACGTGAAAGACTAAATTAGCTACCTGGTTGATTTCATAGTTAGTAGACTATGACACTTAGAGTTGTATTATCTTCCTCTTTTATTGGTTCCAATGTAATTACCACGTAGTCTAAAATGTTAGACTCGCAAGTTCAAATGTTTCACCATTCTATCTTTACGCTAATTTGGATGCAATTCCTCTAAATTAAAATACTCCACACTGGACCTTAGATCAAGTTATTAATAACCGATCTAAAAACATATTTTTTCTTGTTCCAATGTAGCCCGAAGACTAATAGATATTTATAATATCCTCCTTTATTTTTGGCAAAAGTTGCTATGGTGGTTGGTTTTAAATTCTAGCATACACAGGTAGCCTACTGATCAATTCTATAAAGTATTTTAGTTATTTGATTAGGATTTTAAATAATATCATACCCATTCAAATCAGTCTGTACATCCGATCTTGTCTGTTTGTTTTGTTTCCAGTAAAATTAAACAGTACTGTCATTTTATTCATTCACTATGAGAGTAAATAGTGTTTCTTTCACAAATAAAAAAATATATAGATCGCTTCGGTGGCCGCATGATCTAAAGCGTTACTCTCGCAATAGACTAGACTGCCAATGATGGGAGGATGGAGAGTCGAATCTCCGTCGGGTGTACTGAGGGTGGTTTTTTCCAAAATGGTTTCCTCTCTCCCTCCATGCAAATGCGGGTACACTTCATTTAAATATAACCTCCCTAAAACCATTTGTGAAGTTAGTACATAAGCGTATAGCCCGAACGGTAGTATGACGAGGTGCTATATTTTAAAAAAATATTAAATTATTTAAAAAAATAACACCTAGGCATAGGAATCTAACACGGACACTTTGCCCTAACGTACCATAGCTCTACCACTGATCTAACCAGTATTCGTCCTGTGCTTAGGGCTACTATTCATGCATATTTTAAGGCAAAGTCTGTGATGGACGTGTGGATTCATAGTTTTTTATATCATTGAAGTTTCTGGGACTGATTCCCATATCCTAGTGTCATTTTTCAACTTATATAATTTGATCATTTTTAAACAAGTTGAACAAACTATCGTGTTTAAAGAAGCACTTATCTGTTGGAATAATCGATAATAATATACTGTACATCACAAAATGTAAAATACACCTAGGTTGTTAAATTATGTGTTACCCTTTCATTTGTTCTTGAATGATTGAAGAGGAGGAAAAGATCGTTGGCCAATGGGGAGGAGAGACGTGTCTCGAGGGGAAATGGTAGAGGGGAGAAATGGAGTACACATTTATTAGTTTTATGAATCTAAATAATGTGTTGAAGTAAATAAATACAGATTTTTTTAAATACAGAATTTTACCATATATTCAAGCTATCCGCATACGTATTAATTACGCAATCGAGTTAGATATGAGTAAGGTTGAATTTGAAGTGCGTGGAGAAAGAGTGGAAGACCATTCTGAAAAAAAAAGCACTTGCAGTACACCCAACCGGGATTTGAACTGCAATCTTTGTCATTGGAAGTCTAGTAAAACATGATAGTAACGCCTCGTACTATGTGGCCACAGCAGGTAGTAAGTAAGTTTTATTTTCAGCACCACGTCTTACTACCCGTTCGGGTTATATACTTATGTACTAGTGAAGCTATTGGTTTTTAGGGATTTGGAAGGCTATATTTAGAGGAGGTGTACCCACACTTGCGTAGAGAGAGAGTGAAAATCCATTTAGGAAAAATCACCCTCAATACATCTAACCGAGATTCGATCCTCTTTTTCCCTATCAAAGGCAGTCTAATCTACTGCGAGATTAGCGCGATATTTGTTTACTATATTTTTAGTATATTTATGTAGGGCGTATGTATGAGATATATATAATATATATATCACACACGGCCTATTTTATATTTGCACATAATTCAAGTATACATAATGAAAATAATTAACATTATGTACACACATTCTCAATAAATAATCACATTAGTTTTGAATATACTTTAAATAATGCTACTCCCCAAAGTAATTTGATAATGATTTTAATCTCGTTTTTAGGTACAATACAGGAACTAGTAGTTAATTTTCCTCTATATTTACTCGTAGATAAATAATTCAAATTCAATTATTTTTTCAATTATTTGTATCTAGATATGTTAAAAAGAACATGATTTAAAGAAGAATATTTATGATATTAAATTAAAAAAACTAACATATTTACGAAAGCTTATTGCAGATATTTATATATTATAACCCGCATCAGTGGCGTAGTTAGCTTACGCGCCAGTCGTGTTGAGCTTGACTGCCGAGGACGGGGAGATCGAGGTTCGAATCTCGGTCGTGTGAACTGAGGGTGGTTTTCCTAAATGGTTTTCCAATCTCCCTCCACGCAAATGCGGGTTCACCTCCTCTAAATTCAACCTTCCCAATTCCTAACCCATTAGTGTAATTAGTACTTAAGCGTATAACCCGAACGGGTAGTAAGACGCGGTGCTAAGTATTATTATTATTATTATTATTATTATTATTATTATATATTATATTTGCACAATTACGCTGGTAAATATTTTGTTACACACATATATAGTAAGAAACTACTACCATAATTGTACATACACATAGTTATTATACTATATAATATTACTATTATAATAATTATAATATAGTAATATTATGTATTTTGTGCATATATAATTATTATATAATAATTATAATATAGTAATTTCATAATTATATAATAAATATATATTCACAATACAATATAATTGCTATATAATAATTATATAATATATATGCAAAATTGCACTAGCAATTTTTTAAATTACTTTGATTATATATTAATATATAATAAAAATAATATACAATGTAATAAAATAATTACATAAATGCACAGTTACCTTACTAATTTATTATTATATTGCTTGTATATACATACAAGAAAAATAAGTTTTCTTAATTAATAGGCTAGTAATTATTTTTATTAAATTTCACATTATAATTGACTTAATTAACTTAGTTAACTCTTTGAGTACATCATCTGGAATAAATGAAATACCTCTGTCTATAGATGGTGCATTCACAATATAGCATGGATCTATGAGGGAGGGGGGCTTACAACACACATACTCTTTGTGTATGCCCTCCGGTTTATCACCTTTTCTCTTATATGGTTGCTGCTAACAAACAACAGAAAAAAATTAATGGTACGGCGCACCGCACAGACTTTCTCTCTCTTTCTATAAACTCGTAAGATTTCTGAACGGAATAATGTACATTGTATCATCAGCACTCCACATAAGAACACGCATAAAATAATATACAATGATATATAATCAATGAGAAAAGAGGCGCATCTTTGTCCACCTAAGAGCATTTCAAACAGTTTAATGTCTTCCATAAGGGTCAAAACTTTGTATTAAAATTTCGATTTCTGGTTAAAATTTTAACATTTTATAAGGTGTTGCAGATCTTCAAGTCATCGTATTGATATTTAATTATTCATTTATACATTTTTACCAATAAAAAATGTAAATATTGACTATTTAGTCTAAAATGGAGATAGATCATTGCTATGCAAACATTTCTCCTAAGAGATTTAAGGAAAAGTAACATACTTTTTTAGATACTTATATTTAATTACTCTATGGCATTGGAGAATTATTGCGTTAAGACTTAAGTAGTATATGTTTACAACTAAAGCTCACAAAATTTTATTAAAATATTTGCAAATTTCTCAGAAACTGCTGCTTTTATAAAAATATATGTCAAATAAAAGTTTTTTATTTCTAATAGTCCTACAATTTTGCAATGATAATTTGTTTAGTTTCTCCAATAGTTGTGGAGATACGGAAATTAACGATTCTGTAATGTACCCTAAGAATCATTTTCATAAGAAAATGAAAATAGCCAGTTTATTTATAATCTTAATCAACGCCTAGATACGAATTTTAATCAAAATCGTTTGAGCAGATTTTGAGAAAACCAAATTTTTCTCTTTTCGCCCTTCAGTAAACTACCCTTAATTTTAAGTTTTTATAGACACACAGACAGACGGCATTGCAAATACTATTTTTTAGGGTTCGGGGGGTGATGAGACGTCGACATCCATCAACATTTCAGGTTAGTTTTTTTTTACGGTCGCAATACTTAAACTTTAATGTCCAAAAAGTTATAAAATTCATATAATTGCGTATAGATTGAAAGTTATTGATTTTATAAAAATATGTTTCGGCTAAAATATCTGTATTATAAATATATATACATATTTGTAATGCTAAGTAATTTCATATCTCAAATAGTTTCGGAGCTATTTAAAAAAATGTTAATTGACGCATCAGACCGGAGCCCTTAAAGCCATTTTTCTGAAATATTGAGGGTAGCCATTTTGTTTGTAATATTTATTAATGTTTATAAATGAAATTTAATCGAAATCGTTTGAGCCGATTTTGAGAAAATCGATTTTTCTCTTTTTGCCCTTCAGTAAACTACACTTAATTTTAGGGGTAGATATCCAATTTCAAAAACCCCTCGGGGCAACCCTATGAAAACCCTAGATATCAAGTTTCAGCTCAATCGGTAAAATAGTTTAGGCTCTAGTTGGAGGTACAGACAGATAGACAGACAGACAGACGGAAATTCAAAAACCACTTTTTCGGATTCAGGAAGTCATGAAACGTCAAAATTCATCAAAATCTCGAGTTCGATTTTTTTGACGATCACAATACTTTCTCTACCTGTAAGATAGAGAGAAAGTAACTAGTGTGCATACCAGGCCATTCCCTTTATTGCAGGATAAAAGTTGGGAGTGGGAGATGAACTATTGAAAAACCTATGCAAGGGCGTTCTTTTTACTCCACCCCTACTATATTGCTATAGTGTTGTCTAAACGGTAATCAGGATCGTCAATTCTCAACAGATCTGGGAGATCGTAGTTCTAATAGAAAATCACAACTCGCTGAGATTAGAATAATTTTCTACAGTGCGCTTTTTAATCCATCCTCAGGAAATATGGGCCTATTTACTTTAATTTCGTTCTAGTAGCCCAATATCTTATCTTAGTCGGTACCATGAGCTAAGGGTCCCGAGGTAATTCCTGGCATGGCTGAAAACTTTTATCATCTGTGAAATGTGGGTTTCCCCTTTCACAGTGATGAATTAAAGAAAGGGCTGGGGGCTGGTTGTTGTATCTGTTCTCCGATTTCTGTTCTAGATTTAAGTTAGTTCATAAGTTGTGTGCTGATATAATCAGTCGGTTTAGAAAGTGCACGTTAAATGCTGTGAATAAATAAACAAAAATATTCCAATAATATTTTATATACAATTTTGATGGAAAATATTTATTACAACTTTATTATATATTTTTTCCTTTGTCTGTATTTGAAACTGTTTCCAATGGCATGATTGACATATTAAAAAATATATCAAATTACTCTTTATAAAGCAGAGTCACGAATCTGAACTAGAAACATTACAATCCATGTCACTCTTAATCAAATTTTGTCAGTGGTTAATCTGTATTTATTTAACGTTTGGAAATGTTTCCTTTCCAGTAATTCTTCCCTTTCACCTCTTTATTTCCGAATCCCTCCACTAATTTCCTGTTATGGTTATTCCTGATATTTTCCCCTGCCAATGACCTAGATATCAGGTGACTGTTTCCTTAAAAGTGAATGTTCCAGTTAGACAGTCTGGCAAAAATAAAAATAAAACAAGCTTAGATAAAGTGGGACAGTGGGCGTGTCAAGATATGTTTCTATCTTCGTTGGCTGGTGTTTGAATCATCCATCAAAATATGCCAGTGAATAATTTAATATTAATTCCTAATTGAAGCAATTAAAAGTTAAAATAAATAATTGAAATTGTATATTTATGAATTTGGTAAAAATTCAGTAATTTACTATATTAGGTATCGAGGAGAAATAAAATAACTAATTATTATTAATAATACTTTAAGTAAAAGGGAAGTGGGGTTGAGTTAATCCCCCAAAACACTCCCTCTTTGTGCGCCTATATAAATATACGAAATATAGATATAGAAACTAGAGATAGGCTAGAACCTTTTTCAAAAATAATAACTGTTTTCTAAAAAGAGCTACATTTTTAAAGCCGCGTGGTTCTACTTTATAAGTTAATTATAAATTTAATAGGTTTGTAATTGGTTTGTAAACTTGGCACAAGCGCTATTATAATATAATTTAGGGCAAGGGTTAGCAACCTTTGAGTTGTGCTGTGCCGAAATTATATTGCAAAGTTGCTCATCATGCCAACCAACCTAAGACCACCCAACTCGCTTTTATTTTTATATTAGTAAACTAGTACAACTATTAAAACAAATTTAAGTTGATCTTGTAAAATGTAAATGTAACAACATGTTTATAAATCGAATACATTAAATAAATACTGTTTCTTGAATATTTAATATTCTAATATAAATCAGATAAATCAGAATAAATACAAAAGTTATGTATGGGTTTTGCAAAATTTAAGTTCTGAAGACCTTATTATGAAACTTTTAAACCAAACAATTGAATCATTACCCACCTCGGTGGTGTAGTTGGCTATCACGCTGGTTTCGTGTTGAGCTAGACTGCCGAGGACGGGAGATCGAGGCTCAAATCTCACTCGGGTGAACTGGGGTGATTTTCCCTAAATGGTTTTCCCCTCTCCCTCCACGCAAATGCAGGTTAACTTCCTCCATATTCAACCTTCCCAATTCCTAACCCATTAGCGTAATTAGTCCCAAACGGGTAGAAAGACGTGATGCCAAGTAATATTATTATTAATTGAATCATTGAAACATAACACATGTTATTAAAATTACTACCCCCAACAGGTGTTTTAATTAAAAATAAAGGTTTTATATTATTTTTATTCAAATCACTCAATATGCCATTGAATATCGT
Source organism: Timema podura (assembly GCA_033556935.1). Taxonomy (NCBI): domain Eukaryota; kingdom Metazoa; phylum Arthropoda; class Insecta; order Phasmatodea; family Timematidae; genus Timema; species Timema podura. Next base: position 50,959,062 of record JAVRXN010000009.1, read on the forward strand.
TCCGCGTGCCACTCATGTCACGCATGACATAGGCTGTCAACTCTATATCTAGGGAGTAGAGACGAGAATGATAACTTAAAGAAAGTATAACCCCAATTACATGGGAAGAGGATGGAAAACCAACTTCACCTTAACCAGCAAGCCCTGATATCCCCATAAATTGAGGTTAAGTGTAATACAACTTGAAACCACTTGGTCACTGATGTGTTCACAATAAGCTTTTTAAACACTTTCACTTATGTGTATGACTGTAATGGCCAATAAAGCTTGTGTCTGTATTGTTTGCCGAAACATATGGCAACACATTCATTAGCAGTCTTGTGGCGATATGTGCTTGGATTTGGCGATAAGTTCGGATACTCCGGATTCAAACGGCTGCATTTATGTCTAATTAATCATATAATACGGAATTAAGAATCGATAGTCTCCATTCATGTAGAAATAATAATTCAAAGAGCTTTCAAAGAGCTACGTCATGAATCTAAAGAGCTACGGACATGACGGATATCCCAAATACCGTAGACGGCATCCTGGCAATGATGGACGTTCGATCACGATCCTTTCTTGAGCGGCGGAGATTGCCCAATCACCGGGTGTCCCACAAAACCCCGTCCTGTTGAGGGTTCGATTCCCAAATTAATGTGGAACTGTGCAGTTTCATCAAATCATTAAGTATGTATGCAAGTAAAACAATAAAGGCTGTGATCAAGTGATGTTTAGTATTAACTCGAACAATTAGAGGGAACATTTCAGTTGGAATTATTCAGAGTGTCATGGACATTGTGTATATTTCACAACAAGTAATCTCACTGACGTCACTAAAAATCCACATGGCACATCATTAAAATCTTCTTCAAATTGTTCACTGAAGATTTCTTTAAAACAACGCTTACTTACAATAAGTTTGCTTTATACACTGCTAGGAAAATTAAGAACTGCCAGGGCTGAAACAAGGTGTTTCTGTTGAGGAACCCCCTGAAGTAAAGAAAGGTGATTCTTTCAGCCGGGTGTATACCGTAAAGCCGAATAACACCGTGGGTATTATGTGATAATTCAAAGGTACAACTTCATTTAAAATTTAGGTACAATGAATGAGGTAATCGAAATATCCTAACAATTAGTTTGCAAAGTCCTGGGACTCTTACAGATGACTCACAACGGAGCAAAACTTTATCAAAATCCGCTTTATATTACTCTTCTTCATCACCGTGCGAAGAAAAAAACAAGATTTAACGGGCGATATAATGCTGAAACTCAGCTATGTAATCTTCGCAGAGCGCGAAGTCAAGGTTTTCTTGAATAACTCCAAGAAGTGCATCGTGGTCAAGGATATCCAGGAATTAGTCCATTTATTAATCCTGATAAAAATATTCTTCAAAAAGCTCTCAATTAAAATCGAGCACCATCAATTTTCTGCGATATTTAAATCCTCCCAAACTTTTTACTGAGACGCGCTTACAGGTAAAATGTATACAAAACTGTATCATAGAGATACTGTTATGACAGGTTGCATTGCGTGAGAATTATTGGTCTTAATACCAAGAATACCCATGATTCCATAGACCACCCCTTCCAGTTTGAATACATCCAATTTCCTATCAAGGTTTTATATGCGATGACCATTAAAAGCAACGTAAAGACAAACCCTGAAGGTGGCTGACATTGATATCGCGGCAAGTGTTTCTCACAAGGACAACTTATATGTGTTGTATTCACTACTGATGATAAAACCACTAGAAAGAAGCCTTGTCTTCAATTTTATTACTTTATTTCTTTCAATTAATACATACATTCTGTGTGTCTGATCTTAAAACAGAAGTAATTAAACTAGATTGATTTTTTTTATTCTGAATATACATATTTTATTAACCCCAAGGTTTTCATCATGGTAATATCCATCAAATACTTGCGTGATTTATTCTCTTTATGACAAATTAAAAACTCTTGGATTAGAAATGTTATCGTTTTAATGAACATGTTTATAAATGATATTAACGTGAGCGAGGCTATGGGCAACATATAGTTGTGTAGGTCTAGCATAAATTAGATACAGTGAATCTAATACGGAAATATAGCGAAACAAATTTAATGTTTGAATAAGGTATAAAATAACTCTTTTTAATAATATACTAGCTATACAAGAGGTAACAACTCACTTCACGTTTGTCACAAGTGGAACCCGAAGGCCGTTGGATACAAAATAAAATACATTATGAGATTTGTCCTTGAGATAATGTTGTAGTTTGATTTCTACGTATATCTGTGGGAAAATATTTTCAATCATGAACTTATTCAAAAGCTAGATATCATTCTGTATTAACTAATAAGCATATCAGATATCCGTTTCTTCTTCCTTATCCACAGCATATCCAAATATTGATAAATTTGTTATATGCATCCAAATACTTTAACGTATTTAAATGGATTTTTGTTCTTTTTATTGTACGTGTTTTCTTGTACAAACGTTTATTCTACTAATTTTTGTGGTTTTGATAATATCTTATTGTTATGATTAACAAAAAAAAATCATACAGTTAATATGCATATTAAATTTCCTACACCTTTGATATTCATTTTGTTTTTTTAGAACAGATTGGGATTTTTTCTGGAATGTATATTCTGGAAGTATGTAATTATATCGTCTTAAAACAATTTCTATTTAATATGATTTTGGTTTTCATTATTAAATTTAATTTTTCTTATCTATAACATAACTGAACTAAAACAAAAATAGCCCTCTTCCCACCTCACTCAGGAATCAAGGAAGTAAGAAACAAGTTCTTTCAAAAATAGGCCTAAATTTGGCGTTGAATTTTTAGCAAGAAGGGGGAAGTGGGGCTAAAGGAGAGTTCCTTAGAGGTTTAGAAGTGTAGTTCTATAACCAAGATTATCAGCGTAGTTAGTGGCTCATCAAAATATAAGATTTCTTCCCTTGAGCTATATTACAACAACGTCCATAGATTGTTTTATTAACTAGATACGAACTCGTATCTATGTATTTTAAATAATCCACTTAATGTAGGGAATACGCTTAATATAAAATAATCCTAGCAACGTCTACTACTAAACTAGACAGTCCAGTTAAATGCTGTATACTAATGTGTGTTAGATATACCCATTAAGGGCATTTATCACATTCTTAACTTAACAGAGGTTCAAGTTGTTTTACCAGTTTCAAACCCTATTTTTAAACGCAAACAAACATATTTACTCCATTAGTTGCGAGTGGGTTCACACGGTATTATGGTTATTTGTCCAACTATCTACTCAGCGTAGCCATATCATAAACGTGGAACTCATATTTAATAGTTATTGTTAATTTCATTGCTTTATGATGATAACTGTATTTAAAGCACTTACAATCTCCATTTTAAATTGCACTTTACTGATGAAAGCAACGGGTGTACTTTGCTCATTTCATGGAGTGTCTAGTATTTTGTTTTTGTAAATTAGTAGTAATTGTGGATGCAGTGCAGAGCGACTGTGAGATAGTTTATAAAACTAGTAATTACTACCCACTGTTTATACTGGCTTCCTTATACAGGGTGATCTAAAAGTCGTGCAACCCTGTTTTTACAAGGATATTTCTCGCAGAGGAACATGGAAAATGAACATGTTGTTTATATGAATGGCAACACTGTAATGCACTGTAATGTTGGCCGAGTGTTGTGCAGGCCGTATGACCTTGAGACATACACTAGGTCTAGCCAGTTGAGCTACAACATTTGAAAGTGTAAGATGAATTTTTCACGAGCAGAGCAAGTATTCATTTTGGAACATTATTTTAAGGTCAACTCGTACATGGAATGCCAACAATCGTTTGTGCGTAGTTGTCCAGAATCACGCGTGCTGAATAAATCAACATTATGCCGAATTGATGACACAAAATATAAGTTTTTCTTTGGGTTGCGTGCATGAATTTGGAATCAACCTGTATATTGCATGAATTCAAATTTGAAACACTTCAGGACCTATTTAAAATAATGTGTATAACTGTCAAATATAAACATTATATTTGGGTTTGGATGGCAATATTTTGTAGCTATATATATATATATATATATATATATATATAAAATTATGCTATGCTCTCTCTCTCTCTCTCTCTATATATATATATATATATACGAATTACGCTAATAGGGTAGGGACGGAGGTGTTGAACTTGGAAATAAAATGTACCTACTTGAATTCTAGAGAAGGAAAAGTAGGAAACTGTTGAGGAAAACAGCCCTCAAAATACGTGGCCGGGATTCAAACCATGACCTCCTAGCTACCAACAAACCAGATTAGATAAGTCATATATTTAGTCCGCGCGCCCACCGATGGAAATACTTTCTAAATATTTTAATTTAATTTATTTGAGGTATTTAACGTGCACATTTGGAACCGACTGATAATAAACAGCAAACTAGAATGTCTATGAGGGAGAACGAGAAGGCCGGGAAAGGTATTTTCACAGACCTTCCGGGGTTCATTTACATGCTTAAATGGGATTTAATTCTCATCCGAAAGAAGTTGTGCTACGGATATTTATCGTTCAAGAAAAATCCGTCGATCCCGGGTGGTTTTGAACCCACAAACATCGGGTCCTAAGGTGAGCACTTTACCTAAATATCTTTATAAGTAAATATATTAAATAATGTATCTTTGGTTTTCTTGGATTAACACAGAATTTAATGGCTTAGCGAAAAAAGATAGCAAAGATATTATATAAATATTAACCTCTTTGTTAAATACATTTTCTTTATAATATCCTCATTAGTGTACTTATTTAAAGGTCAATGCAAAATAAGGTGTGGATTGGGACATACTGACACAGGTTTCCAATGTTCCAAACACATTTATTTCACAGATGTAATTCTTACTACAGTATCTACCAAACGTTTAAGACCACAATGACATTTTTAACATTATAACGTTAAACTCCTATATGTATATGATACAGGAATACTTTTTTCTTATAATTAAGCGTGTTGAAATAAACGTTTTTTTTTCTTCAAACAAAAAAATATATATAAAATCGAGACACAGTAATATTGTTTTACATGTTTTTAAAAGGAAATAATATTAATACACTTTGTGACATATAATAAATATGTATAAATAAATAGATTTTTATTTAACACATTACCAAAAAATAGTGAACCAGCTAGTATAATAACTATTCATGAACTAGTCATTTGTAGCAACATAATCATTAAGACACTCCCGAGTGTCTGGTGGCTGTCATCTCAATGATATATCATTGTTACCCTATGATTTCCACATGCCCATCACAGACTTTGTCTTTAATATTAATAATAAAAATGCCTCACTATATAATATTCCAACAATAACATAGTAAGCAAGAAATAAAACCATTTATTATCACGTGAGATGGATAAATAATAACTTAATAAACAAGAAGAAAAACTATCTCTCATCAAGTGAGGTGGGTCAGCAATAACTTAATAAACAAGAACAAAATTATCTCTCATCACGTGAGGTGGATAAGTAACAACTTAATAAACAAGAGGTAAAACAATCTTTCATCTCGTGAGGTGGATAAGTAATAACTTAATGAACAAGAAGAAAAACTATCTCTCATCACGTGAGGTGGATAAGCAATAACTTAATAAACAAGAGGTAAAACGATCTTTCATCACGTGAGGTGGATAAGTAATAACTTAATAAACAAGAAGAAAAACTATCTCTCATCACGTGAGGTGGATAAGCAATAACTTAATAAACAAGAGGTAAAACGATCTATCATCACGTGAGGTGGATAAGTAATAACTTAATAAACAAGAAGAAAAATTATCTCTCATCACGTGAGGTGGATGAGCAATAACTTAATAAGCAAGGAGTAACTCATCACGTGAGGTGGATAAGCAATAACTTAATAAGCAAGGAGTAAAACAATCTATCATCACGTGAGGTGGATAAGCAATGACTTGCGTATAACCCGAACGGGTAGTAAGACGCGGTGCTAAATTAAATTAAAGCAATGACTTAATAAACAAGAAGTAAAACAATCTCTAATTACGTGAGGTGGATAAACAAAAATAGTTTATAGTAAGGACGCGGTAAGGACAGTTTATACAATACATTCACTATTGGGGATACTTTTATACCAAGTTTCACTCCTGGAAAAAAATAAACCTCATTAAATTGTCTTCATAGCTTTTCAAGCATTTTTTAAACATTTAATAGCTAAATCGTAATTATTGAAACAGTTAACGTTATTAAACTCTTTAATAAAGGATGTAAATTTTTCTGTGTTAGTTATGTATGTATTGTACACTCAGTTTACCCTGAAAATAAGCGATATTACCTTGAAGGACTCCACTATGTTGTAGCTCATAAGATGGGTCCTTAATGTAATCGGTCTACTTAAGTCTACTTCATTTCAGGGCAAAAGAAGTGAACTGTAAAATACATATTAGGAGGTGGATGTGGATTCATTATATTCTCTTAATTACTGATTCCGCTTCTTTTAAAAGTGTCTGGAATTTAGTGGTAACAATTGAAGAAAATTTTAATTTAATTTTCGTAATCCACTTTAAATATTATTTTAATTCGTTGCAGTTATTTTGTGTGGATGTTGCCTACCAAAGCTACATTGCTCCAGTCTCCTTTTATCTACTGGGCCTACTTATCTTCAGAATACTGAAAAATACTTGGTATGAATTTTTAACAGCATTAAATTCACTAGTGTTTAGTTTATTCCCGTTTGGTAAATAAAGCTTTTTCCTGAAATCATATTATATTTAGCACTGCGTCTTACTACCCGTTCGGTTTATACGCTTAAGTACTAATTACTCTAATGGATTAGGAATTGGGAAGGTTGAACTTAGAGGAAGTGAACCCACATTTGCGTGGAAGGAGAGTGGAAAACCATTTAGGAAAAACCACCCCCAGTTCACCAGATCAAGATTTGAACCTCGATCTCCCCGTCCTCGGTGATCGAGCTCAACACGACTAGCGCGTTAGCCAACTACGCCACCGAGGCGTGTTTGAAATCATATTATCATTTGATATTGTTATCATACCTTTTAGATTGGTTTTCATTAATGGAAACAAATGAAAGGTCTCGGTGATAAAATTGAATCGTTCTTCAAATTTTAATAGTAAATATATATCAAAAACAATTTATTCCAAAATGGACTTTATGCCGATACACTTACACCTGCAACATAGAATGCCTCAGCCCATTAGCTCCTCCCACAGATCTCGTCGGGCTCATGTAGGTCATACTCGTGTACTTTATAAATGTTATGCCACAGCTTATATTTTATCGACACAAGGTATATTTTTGAAAAATTTGTTTTTGATATATTTTTATTTTCAATTATGTAAATTTAAATAGGATATGATTGTAAAATGAAGGGATAAGGTAAGTTCCTAAATCCAGTTCAATTATAAATACAGGATAGCTAATAGACCTATTGACGTGTAATGGCTGCATAACGCACGACGATAGGGATTTATCTCAAATTTTAATATAATGGATTGTCACGTGAATTAGGAACATGTACAGAGAATCAGTCATATATTTATATTAGAAGTAATTAAAAAATGGGCGGCAGATTTGATGACAGAGGTAATGAACTAATATAAGGTATATAAAGTATAATAGTCTTAGCATTTAAAATGTTATTTAAAAAAAGATTTTTAGGGCATACCGTTAGTAAAGCTGGATCTTAGTATCAAATGTCAGTATTTGAAAAGATCCGATATGAGTACATTTTAACAGCGAGGTAATTCAAGAGATGGGCAAATGATTGGTTTAAGTAACATAATCACGTGATTAATTTATACATATGTGTGATGGAATATTTAGGGTAACATAATTTATTACTATTATTATTATTAGGTGTTCTGTCTTTTGACAGGTCAGTTACCCTCTCCAAATTGAGTACACTAGCATGTCCTTTTAACACCATTCTTTTTTTATATATGAAAACCTAATATTATTTCTTTGTATGAAGTCACGAATCAGTTGTATTCGTGGTCTTCATAGTACCTTTTTCAATGCCAATTTTCCTTCTATTAAATTACTTAATTAAACCACTTATTTGAATAATGTAACCGATTCTATAGTCCTTTCTTCGTATAACTGTCAGTATTCATCAGTATTTACAACGAGACCGTACACGGCCAGTCTTCACGTCATTATTTTTATCAGTCCCAGCTCCTGCATGAACCGCGCAACAACATGAATGATAAGGAAAAGGTGTAGGCAATCTATGTTTGCTATTGAGACTGAAGGAAATACTGACGAAAGCGTACCCACAGTACGTCTTACTTTCAGTATTACTGTCAATCTCTCTCACAACTTGCAATACTGATAGACTTAGACTGATGTGATCAGAAAATTCGGATCATTTCAGTATTTTCGTAATTCCATCCGTCAGTCGATCAGTATTGCCCCTCAACAATAAGTCAGACTGTCAGTATTAGTTATTACTTTATTTATACAGACATTCTGACTGATCCTGTAGAGGCCGTATAGAGATAAGCTTCATGTGTATCACTCCACCGATTTATTCCTCCCTCCAGGTTCAGTTTGCTAATCAGAAGCATATTCTTCCTCTTAATTTCTTAAACGTATTAAACTTTATGGATCTATCTGGGTTACTGGGTTATCTGGGGTAACGTGCACTTTCTAACGGAGTTATTGTATCAGTATACGAACAACCAACTATCTTAATCATAGATCAGACACAGCCCCCAGTCCTTACTATAATCTAAAATGACTGGACCAAGGCGAGGCAAGTCAAACTTGTTGCCCAACCTACAATTGTGTGCGAGACATGGAGTTTATAGCGAACCAACATTCAACTCCGGCCGACTCTTACTTTTATAAACGTGACTCTACAGTGTCGGTGTATAAGACAGTGGTGAAGATAGATATCAGTTAAGAGAGTGGAAGCAAGCCTGCTAAAGTGACTCATTCTTGTCCTCCTAAGAAAATTATCTAATAACATTAGCGCTGCAATCTCAGTGGAGGGAACTCCAAAGACAATACTGCCAAAGCTAAGTTCGAGAGAAGGAACTTAAAAAAACAAAGAGGTAAAAAAGTAAACAGTGGTAGATTGTTATTTTAACACTTTATGACGGTATATTAAAAAACACGGCACGCTATAAAGGACCAGTAAATAAAGTGGGAAATCTAAAAATTTGGTATTATTTAGGAAAAACTTGCAAAATTTATATTTGCTACCGGCTCGCTGGGCTTGGCAACATTTGTCGGGTATTTAAAAAAATATTGCTATCAGTCTCGTTTTAAACAATAGCAAAGGGTCGTGTGATCCATCCTCATTGTTTTTGGTGAAATATAAATAAGTTGAAATATATTTTATTGGATTTTTAAAAGGTGACTTGTTCAAAACTCTTCAAATAGTGTGATCATCAAAATGTTTATTTCAAAATCTTTCAAATGCAAAGTCGAAATGGTGGGTCGAATGTTTAGTAAAAGGTGGCGCTGGGATATTTTGTTCACCAAATATATATTAATATTGTTTGTCTCGTGTGCAAACAAACAATCTGTTTGTAAAGGCGATGTTTTCGCTTGGTATGGTTGGGTGGTTGTGGGTAGGTATGTCAGTACAAATAAAAGGTTTTAAATTGATGGGAAAATAGGGTGAGTCATAATAGTTTATATAGTAAAATATTCATGTTATAAACATATATTACTAAATGAGTTTTCTTTACTTATGATGGTGACAATTTTTTTTTAATGTGGCCATTTCAATGTGCTCCTGGTGTAAACTATTGTAATTCTCTGGAAGTGTACCTGTATCTATCGTCATTCACTAAATATACTAATAAAACTACATATAAACCACACTCAGAAAAAGGCGTCAATCTCGTATAGTATGGTTTGCCGGTAGCGGGGTGTTTAGAATTTTAATTCTGAATGGGGATGCTGAATTATTCTCTATATATTTTTCTCTCTCCCTCCACACAAATGCCCAATCACTTATTCTAAATTATATCTTTGAAATTCTTTCCTTCCACATTAATGTAATATGTGGATATCCTTTACGGGTAGTAGGATGTGGTTTATGGTAATAATTAAACTCGGACCAAGTTCCTTAGATGTATTTTTCCACCTTGTCTTACTATACGTTCAAGTACTCGCATACACACACACACACACACACACACACACACTACACACACACACACACACACACACACACACACCACACACACACACACACACACACACACACACACACCACACACACACACACACACACCACCACACACACACACACACACACACACACACACACACACACACACACACACACACACACACACACACACACATATATATATTATATGCAATATTTAAGTGGTAAAAATGGTATAGTTGAAAGGAAATTGACTTGCAGCTTGCACTCGCGTGGAAGGAGTGGAATAATTTTTTTGATCATCCTAAATACATCCAACCAGGATTCAAACCCTGATCTATTAAACTTCAACAATCCAGCCATTTGCAATAATGATGCTCTGGAGTCTAGACGATGTGATTACAGAAATTGGTCCTCCTCTTCCTTTCCATGGCCAAGGCCGCGTGATCTAACGGTATCCTCTTGAGTGGTTTTTCCACGGACACCGGCCATTACGCGGCCATCTGGAGTGTCTGCGGTGTACGCACGCACGCACGCCGACACAATGCACGTGTTAATTAATTGGATCCTGTCGAGACCTTCCCTTGCACTCTCTCCTCCGTCCTCCCCTTGCTTACTTCTCTCTGCTCCGACCTTATACTCAGCAACTCGATGCTTTTCTGATTTCCCTGGAGGAGACCTCGCTCGCTTGTTCTGAATTCCTCTACCGACCTGTTCACTCCTAAGCTAACAAACCGACCGCGTTCACTCGACGGTGGATCAATAGACATTTAATAAGCTTACTTCTTTACCCGACGAATTAAAACATGAATACAATTTTTATTAATTTGTAAAACTACAACAGGTGTGTAAAACGGAAGACATTTTACAAATTCAAGAAGAGAATCTACAATCTATTAGTTTTGGTACAATTAACATTTTATAAAGGACCCTTCGGGAGATAATGGAGAGTGAATGTAGCTTAAAGAAATGAATTAAATAGACAAAGCTATTATTTATGCTTTTAGTAGGAATTACTCCATCTAATTCCAAGTAATTCCCACTAAAAACATAAATAATAGCTTTGGCTATTTAATTCTTAATATGCAATCCCGTACAATTTAATAATGTACAAATGGCAGCAATATGCCAACTACCGAGTCGAAGATGGCTGCGTTATCTGATAGCTCGTGATATTAATATAATCACATATTTGTAGCCGACGATTTCTGCTAAGTCCATCATAGACTCTGCCTTAAAATATGAGTGAAGAATGACCCAGGGCACGAGACGAATCCTGGATAGCTCAGTGGTTAGAGCATTGGCGTACTAAGCCAGAGGTCCCGGGTTCGATTCCCGTGTCCAAGTGTCATTTTTCAATTTTCAGAATATTATTTAAAGAAATGAGCTGAAAATCCTGTTGACAAACTATTATTGATCTGTTTGAAAAAAAAATTCTCACATTTGTTGGCGGTTTATATTGATTAATTATTTATTAGTATATTTATGATAATAGCTATAGTTTTTAAATACATAAATTATTATTTTAAAATTTAATTCTTATTATATTATCGTGACTCGAAGACCTCTGCCCTAGAACGAAATGGAGTGACGATGTAAGTATATATCTCCAAGGAGGTGGGTGTGGAGGGGGATTGGAGGGAGAAGACTCTGGACAGAATGTGGTGGAGGCAGTCGGCGCGTGGTCTTCAGACCTTGATAGCCGTTAATCAATCACCTCTCTATGATTTTTGTGTCAGTCAAATCACCGCCTGCACACCCTTAATACAATACTTACTGCACCTTGTACAGATATCTAACCACAAAATCGTCGTTACATTTTATGATATTATTGTTATGGTTGCATATTGTTTGGCATCCGGGCACCTCTGTGCACTTGGGTATTATTTTCTATTCAGCTCCATAAATTAAATTCCTGCATCATTCCTTTACGTCACAAGATGGCAAACATTCTTAAATCCTGCACCCCTAGCGTTCTGTACTGGTAAACTCACTCTTATTCCACCTTTTGCATATAACCCTGACACCAGCCTATTATAATACATGCATCTGTATTCACACACTTGGTCCCTTCTTCTCGATAGCTTGATAGAACATTGAGTGTCTTTCTTGGAAGACTTTATGATCATAGAGATAAATATATTATATACAAATTGATTAGAATTTTTCTTTTGTTTTTTACAATCGTAATTAACAATTATTTTTTCTACTTTATCATTTTTAATTTAAATAATTTTCACTTTTATTTTTCAAACCAATTTTTAGCACCAATGTTTAGGCTACACTCATATGTAGACCTATAATTAAACCAATGTGCTAGGGGATAAGGGAGTTAGAATTAAGATAAAGTGTGCTTGTATTTGCGAGGAGGGAAGTTGAAAAACTATTTAGTGAAAACTACCTTCAATACACCCGAACAGGTTTCGAGCACTCATCACTTCATTAGCAGCTGTATAATATATTGCAAGAGGGAAAACTACCTTTAATACATCCGAACAGGTTTCGAGCACTCATCACTCCATTAGCAGCTGTTTAATATATTGCAAGAGGGAAAACTACCTTCAATTACACCGGAACAGGTTTCGAGCACTCATCACTCCATTAGCAGCTGTTTAATATATTGCAAGAGGGAAAACTACCTTCAATTACACCGGAACAGGTTTCGAGCACTCATCACTCCATTAGCAGCTGTATAATATATATTGCAATAGGGAAAACTACCTTCAATACACCCGAACAGGTTTCGAGCACTCATCACTTCATTAGCAGCTGTATAATATATTGCAAGAGGGAAAACTACCTTTAATACATCCGAACAGGTTTCGAGCACTCATCACTCCATTAGCAGCTGTTTAATATATTGCAAGAGGGAAAACTACCTTCAATTACACCGGAACAGGTTTCGAGCACTCATCACTCCATTAGCAGCTGTTTAATATATTGCAAGAGGGAAAACTACCTTCAATTACACCGGAACAGGTTTCGAGCACTCATCACTCCATTAGCAGCTGTATAATATATATTGCAATAGGGAAAACTACCTTCAATTACACCGGAACAGGTTTCGAGCACTCATCACTCCATTAGCAGCTGTATAATTATATTGCAATAGGGAAAACTACCTTCAATTACACCGGAACAGCCTTCAAGCACTCATCACTCCATTAGCAGCTGTTTAATATATTGCAAGAGGGAAAACTACCTTCAATTACACCGGAACAGGTTTCGAGCACTCATCACTCCATTAGCAGCTGTATAATATATATTGCAATAGGGAAAACTACCTTCAATTACACTGGAACAGCCTTCAAGCACTCATCACTCCATTAGCAGCTGTTTAATATATTGCAATAGGGAAAACTACCTTCAATTACACCGGAACAGCCTTCAAGCACTCATCACTCCATTAGCAGCTGTTTAATATATTGCAAGAGGGAAAACTACCTTTAATTACACCGGAACAGGTTTCGAGCACTCATCACTCCATTAGCAGCTGTATAATATATATTGCAATAGGGAAAACTACCTTCAATTACATCCGAACAGGTTTCGAGCACTCATCATTCCATTAGCAGCTGTATAATATATATTGCAATAGGGAAAACTACCTTCAATTACACCGGAACAGCCTTCAAGCACTCATCACACCATTAGCAGCTGTTTAATATATTGCAAGAGGGAAAACTACCTTCAATTACACCGGAACAGCCTTCGAGCACTCATCACTCCATTAGCAGCTGTATAATATATTGCAAGAGTGAAACCTTAGCAGATTCGGCCACCGAATAGGGTATTTTACATGCTTTTATATCCTTTACACTTTCACGATTTATAATTTTCTTTTTTTTAAAGATAATTGTGTTGTTTAATAGCTATTATAATGGATTTTATTACTTTTGACATCAAAAGAAAGTATTGTAATCGTTAATATTTTCGAATACAAGATTGTCATGAATCTTAACGTTTTATGTTAACCCGAAAGCCAACAAACTTTTTTTTTTACAATATTGTCTGTCTGTCTGACTCTAGTGACGGATCTGAAACGCTTTGATGAATCTTGATAAAACTATATATATATATATATATATATATATATATATATATATATATATATGTGTATATATATATATATGTATATATATGTATATATATATGTATATGTTTGTACACAGTATACAGGGTGTTTGGAAACTCATAGCCCAAACTGCACATATAGCTTGTTTGAACTTAAAGTAGTACAATATCCCTATACACTTACATCTGGAAAACTATCCTAACACCATTAAAATTGTTTTCAAAGTTTCAGCGTACAGTGCCAGGAGAGCAAAGCTGTCAAACATGTGTGTACAGCAAGTTGCATAGGAGTTAAGTGCACGGCACTGCACATGTAATAATGGCAAGCTCTTTCTGGGATGTAGGAGCGTTAATGATGACGCTCAGAACGCATTAATATAAAAATATATTTTTATTTTTACAATTATAACTCATTTGATGGTAATTATTTAATAGCTTAGTTTGATTTTTTTCTAAGTTTAAATAAACTTTTAAGAAAGTTTGAACGATGGTTTCGTATTATATATTATGTATTTATTAATTTTTAAAATTCTTATGTATTTTTTCAGTGTTGACTTGTGATTTAGTTAGCATTGTAATAGAATAAGTTTAAATTATTATGATCCGTACGGATTTGTTTACTAAACTGGCATTAAATAATAGTTTAATTACATTGATTAAAACACAATTTACTATGGATAGACAAACTTCCACATATTTATTTCTTGGCTTATAAGACGAAGGGATATTAAGATACGGTGATTAAAAAAATAGAATCAAAAAATCTATTTCTCCTCTTCCCCAATCCCATGTTGCTTATCTGCCTGCTTCACTTCTCATCTTACACATTCAGACCAATCCCAAATTTCCACGCCAACTTTTAGCTAGGTAACTTTTAGCTACCCATTGACGAGTATTTGTTAAAATTTCTTGAGCCTTTTTATGCTCATTGTCTTACTATACATCTTGTTTATCAGCATATTTACACCAAATGGGTATTAACGAGTAATGCATAATTTAGAAGAAATGTACCTACATTTTCATTTAAAGAAAATGTAAAGCCATTAAGGAAAATAGACGTTAGCTCACTTAGGGGGAATATGAACCACAAACACTTCATCATCGTCCAACGAGACAAAACGAGATGAAATGTGGCATATATATTCTATACATTTATCTAAAGCATAGGGTTTTACTTTCAAATGGTAGAATATTTTAATCATATTATCTGCTCTTAACTCAAGCTAATTGCCAGGGAGGGATAACCATTATTGTATTATAGTCCTGTTAAAAGTTCAAACTATTTTGTATGAACCTGCTTTCAAAGATACTTCCCCGGTTTGTATTGTGTATATAAAACACTATCTTTTTTTTTTAGCTAAGTGAAGAGTTAGTTCAAAATTGATCTTTAGGAATTATGTTTCATGATAAGTAAGAATATGTTTATATTTTTACAAATTACAAATAATTTGAGGGTAGTTTACTTATAATAGGTTTTTTAAATATGAAATTTTTAGAAACATTTGAACTATTTCCTTTACAACTTATAGCCGAGTGTTCATTGTAATTTACAAAATGATGTGCTTGTTTTACTAAGGAAAAAATACTTAATAGTAGTTTACTGTAATCCTAGTTTTGAAAAGTTTGTTATAGGCTATTTTACACTATATTAGAAAGTTTGTAAAAGTGTTTAGTACCATTTATTTATTTTTACATGCTATTAAAAACATTACAATATTGGTTCCTGATACTTTTTAATTTTATCGAACTACTCATTTATTGTAAGTTCTCCAAACGGGTTTCAAACAAGAACCTGGTTAAGACATTCCTGAGTGCTGGACGTCTCACTGCTCTCAGATCATAATAAAATATTTTTTACTAGTTATAACCTGGCTAAGTTTATTATTGTAATATTCTAATCATCCTATTGAGTCGTTTTTTCTCACAATGTTAACCATGAAATAGTAGCAGATACATTCTCATTTTAATAGGAAATGCCATCATGATAAGGCAGCTAAAAAGAATACTAGATATAACTTTACGTATTAATAAGCCAAGTCATGTTAGGTCTGTCACTTTTGAGACATATTACCAATAACGATAAAATAACACAATTAGTATTTTAAAATGTTATCAATTTTGACGGCAAAGATGTATTATTATACTAAAATGCCCTTTCTATCATAATTGGACTGTAGTATAATTATTATAAATATATCTTATACTTCCCAATAATTTTAGTATCTTAAGTCCTTGTTACTCTCGTCCCAGATGTTAGCACGCCTACTCCAGGGAAGACATTATGCACAACCACACTCCTTCGAGCAAGCCAACACAATTTTAACTCCCCATATTTTTGTTTAGTCACGATTCAAAACACTCTTAGAATCATATAGCGTTTCAATACATATTTATTCTGGAATATAATATATACAAATTTGTTTATTTTCTCTTTGTTATATCCATAGTAAGCCAACTTTACCCTTAATTTAATAATGTTCCCTACTACTTTGATTGTGATATTTTATTGGGGTGTTAGATTTTGCAGATATAAGTATTTTTACTATTTTATTCTTTAGAACATATATAAAATTTAAAATATTAGTTTATTTATGTTTCTATTTTTAAAATATATCCATAAAAGTGAGTTTACTTGATTTATTCAAGCATAACCTTGAGAATATATTCTAAAATATTATTACGTTACTATATAAACACGGGTAGACAAAAAAATAATCTTATTTTAAAAATATTGTATTCAATAGTACGTGTCTTATGAAAAGTCTCTAGGTGAAACTTGTGTGACACTAATGTGATGATGATGATTTGTGCAGTTTATTGTATACAATGTGTATTACTGTACATGAAATTGTATCATCAGTAGTGGGCTTAAATGCCCATTTCAGATAATATTGAATTTTTAGGTTTCTATCCAAGTAATTTACTAAAACCGATTGGTACCAACTATAAGTGAGGAGAGCAAATTGTAAGCTGTGAACACAACAATTAGTCAAATGTCTGATTAATTTGCACTTCCTAACGTTAAGAAAGTAAAATATGTTGTATTTCGAGCAAATAGCAAGTTAATCGGAGATAAAGTAAATTTTGGTTATTTACCAAGTCTGACTACCCATTCGGGCTATACGAATATTTATATTAATGGGATAAGTACGAGAAATATAGCTACTCTAAGGGAAATATTTCCAGATTTTCAAGGAAGTAGAGTGGGAAAAAAACCTACCTAGAAATCTCAGCCAGGATTTGAATACCAACTTACCCATCAGCGGAAAACTGGAAAATTGCTAAAGGAATGCCTTGGATCAAGTAACTACCTACGCACGCGTAAAAAAAAGTTTCAAATAACATTAAGTTGATAAAACAATACTGAGTAAAATATTGAAGTGATTCGTATTTGTGGTATATTGCGTTTAAATCATTAAGTGCTATAACCAAGAGGTTTGGGAGTTAGTTCTTACCCGACTGCATGGGTTAAATACTAAGGTAGTACTTATAGCACATAGAAATGATCAAAATTATTTATTCACCTAATAAGAGAATTTCTCTCAATGATGCTGTGTGAAATATTGCATGCAACAACACTTAAGTGTCACCGTGAGATAAAACTAAGATGCAATTCTTCCAACAGTCCTGTGTAGCATATTGCATCAACAACACACACAAGTGCTTTCAAACTGAGAGTATACCTAGTGTCGCCGTGAGATAGAACTGGATGCAATTCCTCTAACAGTCCTGTATATCATATTGCATCCAACAACACGCACGTGCTTCAAACTGAGAATATAACTAGTGACGCCGTGAGATAGAACTGGACGCAATTCCTCCAACAGTCCTGTGTAGCACATTGCATTCAACACGCAGGCGATTTCAAACTGAGTGTGTATCAAGTGACGCCGTGAGATAGATCTATGACGCAATTGCTCTAACAGCCCTGTGTAGCACATTAAATCCAACAACAAAATCTCTTTTATTATTATTATTATTATTATTATTATTATTATTATTATTATTATTATTATTATTATTATTATTTATATTATTAGCACCGCGTTCTTATACCCGTTCGGGTAAAACGCATGTGTACTGATGGCGCTTAAATGTTAAGGATGAGTAAGGTTAAGTTTAGAAATAAGTTTTATTCACATTTTCATAGCAAGAGAGTGGGATGCCATCGAGTAAAATCCACCCTTATTGCACCTGACTGGTATTCGATACCCCAATATCCCCATCATCAGAATTGAGTGTATTTAGAGGGTGACTCCTTGGACCATTTGACCACCGCAGTGGATATATATTCATTATTATACTTACATAATCAATTAGAAATATTTTTAATAGACTTCAATTTTTGCAAATAGGAATAAAATAAACATCAATTAATTGACACATATCGGTGGTATTATGGACTAAAACTGGTTTGCCAGTGGCGGGATATGGAGATTTGAATCTTGGTCAGGTGCACTGAAAGTAGTTTTTCTAAAATATTTCCCACTCTTCCCCCACGCCAATGATGAGTACATTTGTTCTAATATTTACATTCTTCACCCCTCACTCATTAGCGTAATTAATATATGTATAACCCTGAGTGTAATAAGACCCGATATAAAATCAAAGTATAAAGATAATCAATGAATGAAGTGCTCTAGAATAGCTTATAGGTATATTCCATTAAATATAAAAATCTGGACTCTAAATAGTTATTATTTGAACATTTTGATTTGTAAGAGTTATTCTATGCACTTGTGCATGGCATATGATATTTTATTAGATTTTGATGAGGCACGTTTAGATAAAATTTCTCCAGACAATGACTGATGGCCCAGGATTTAAAGCTCTCTTTAGATTATTACTATCACTATCAGCACCACTTCTTACTACCCGTTCGGTTTATACGCACTTACGCTAATATGTAATGGTAGGGTGATTGTGAGATGAAATTGAGGACCTACAGATTAACGTGGTATCCAAACCACGGTGGAGGCCTGGTATTCCACACATTCACAAGTCTGATTAATAAACGTCTTTTCAGAGGTGAAGGAAGGATTTGGCAATCAGATAAATCTGTGCCGGGACCGAGGATTGAGCGCCGGACCCTCAGCACAGAAGTCAGATACCTTACCCTAGACCACAAGTCACCCTCTCTTTAGAGGTAATATTCAAAAATCTATTAATAATATGTGCTGGAAATAATCTAATACACATTTTTTAATTAGCTCTCGAGAATATTTTCCCCAATATTATTCTAGGTAAAGTAAATTAATTTTGTGGTGTTAGTGTTACAAATTTTCAGGGTACATGTATAATGTATAAGTAAAAAAATCTATCTTTTAATTTATTAGAAAAATGCAGAGCTATTCTTTAAACAGACTTACATTTCACTTACACTGAAAATAAACAGTCTTTCTTCGACCAAATAATTTATCATTTTGGTGTAATTTGTGAGATAGGAGCTTGTTTTTACCAGTCAAGATACGACGGCTGTATTTAAGGGTAAACGGAGTGTACATAACATAATATACACTTTTTTCCAACCAGAATATATGTCAAGTATAAAATATATCTTGAGAAGGATTTTCTCATAATTGAAATAGTAAAACAGTATTTTGTAAATACATAAAAATAAATAAGATTGTAAATGTTGATCTAGGCTAGGTAAACATTTTTAATAATAATAAATTCTAACGAACTTTGACCAAACTTGGTGAACACATAACTATATCTTATTAAATTACTACTATGAATATTTTTATGGATTATGTTTTATAACATGATTGTGTAAGTTTAAAAGTTGCGATGAATCGAATTATTGCTTGGAAATTAAAATAAAATCATAGCGTAACTAATAAAATATTCAAACCTAGATTAGATGAGATAAACTGAAAATAAACATATTTAAAGTTGAAATAATATACATAGAAATATGACCATACAAATAAATATACAGATTGTTCCTAAAAACAGTACACCCCTTTACAACTCCTTAACACTCCCTCTCACCAATCATCAGTTCCTAAAATCAATACACCCCCTTACCAATCCTACAAACATTCAATTTTATTTACTTTAGTTTAAATTGTTAAATCACATTTCATATATTTTATTTCATTTCGTCACAGATCACTCTATTCACTGTAAAATCTAACTGCCCAGGGTATATTTCACAAATTAGTATATTTAATATATTGTCATAGAAGCTTATTATTGCTATTGCTTGTTATGGCCAACATTGTACAAAGTCCCACAATCCTTCACGTTCAATGAAGAACGGAGATCTAGATTGACGTCCTTT
This sequence comes from Timema podura, assembly GCA_033556935.1. NCBI lineage: Eukaryota > Metazoa > Arthropoda > Insecta > Phasmatodea > Timematidae > Timema > Timema podura. Next base: position 50,979,549 of record JAVRXN010000009.1, read on the forward strand.
AATGGCTATCACCAGAAATATCAGCCAGAAACCTTCCAGGTATACAATTACCTAAGAAAATATTAAGTTTCCTAAATCAAATTAGAACCGGTCATGCAAGAATTAAAGCATTGCTTTGCAAGTGGGGAATGGCCGAAAGCCCACATTGGGATTGCGGAGCACCAAGATAAACGATAACGTATTTAACTTGAGAATCCCCCCTAAAGGAATTCCAAGGGTTCTGCAATGATCTCACTGAAGCCACACCAGAAGCAGTTCGTGGGTTACTTCTCGTTAGACATGGGTCTGTGATTATATTTATAGAACTTATGATGTAGTATTAACAAGAATTTGGTGTATTTTATTTTACTGACCGCGTACTATTGTATCACATTGACCACATCTTATATATTTTGATAGATTATGTCGGAATTTTTGTTATATACCCTCTTAATATAAGCCATATAAGTCACACGCTAAATAAATAAGATTATTGTTATCATTGACTGTTTGAGTTGCACAAAAACATATTTCTTATAAAACATTATTCATGGGTTATACAATCTTTTAAGATATATTTGGTAGAGTAATAGCTTTCATGAATGTAAACACAACTTTGGTTCATTTTTGAAGTTTAAATTTCTTTTTTATCGGCCCAGGTGCCTATTATGTCCACATTCTCCCGGCCAAGTGCGTGACAGGCTAAGAAGAGGACCTTACCAAGAGAGAGAAAGCTGCTGAGAATGCAATTTACTATTGTTAGTTTCAACATTGTTGGATACTTTTATCTTTCAGAGTGAGCAAGTTGCTAACATTCACTAAACTTGTATTGTTCTTTAAAAAAAAAAAATAAGCCGGGTAAGATCGATGCTGCCGGTAGATCTCCGTCTTCCGAGTGCCTTGGACAAAACTCCCGTGAGGAATTGAAGAACGGGAGAAAGAGAGAGAAAAAAACCTAGACGGAAGGAAAGAAGGAAGTCGTACGAAGAGATAAGAGGAAGAGTATAAGAAAGAGAAGAAACTGTCTTTTGTCCTTTGTGAGGTGTGATTCGATTACGGTAATCTCTTCCGGGCTGGCGACTCCTAGGAAGGAAGAGACACGGGCTTCTTTATTCTCCAATTTATTAGTCAGAGGATAAGATTAGGTTCCACTTATTTCCGGACACTTGAGCACTCAATGGAACGTGCTGCATCACGTCCTGTGCTTCATGTCCCTCCACACCTCTATAACTACCACCCCCTCCCCTCCGACCTAACGTTGGGGATGACACTGATTGGTCCTGTAATTACACTACAACACCAAGTAAAACCACTGATTGGTCCTGTCATCTGTACCATGACATCACAATATAAAGTCTCACTATTGATTGGTCCTGTCATCTGAAGAATGACACCACAACATCAAGTCACGTCACTGATTGGTCCTGTCATCTATAGCATGACACCACAACATCAAGTCACGTCATTGATTGGTCCTGTAATCTGTAGCATAACACCACAACATCAAGTCACGTCACTGATTGGTCCTGTCATCTGTACCATGACATCACAATATAAAGTCTCACTATTGATTGGTCCTGTCATCTGTACTATGACATCACAATATAAAGTCTCACTATTGATTGGTACTGTCATCTGTATCAAGACACCACAACATAACATCACGCCCAAAGCATTAATCCTAGTACTACTTAGTTAGAAACCTACCTTAATGAGAGATAATGTCTATGGATCAGTTAACACAAGGTTACTGTTTATATTTTTGCCCCGTGTCTAACTCCTTAACCACATACTCCATAAACTCCGTACTAATTTAGCCATAGTTAAAATAACGATAAATATCACACCTTAATGTCTTTTATTAATTGCCATTAAAGGTAGCTGGCTAAATTAAATATACGTTCAGGAAATGGGGATGGTTTCATTTACTCTCATTGATACGTTCACTTTGATTAGCATATTGATTTTTTTACGTCTAATTATAAGTTTGGGTTATATGCATACACTAATTACGCTAATATATATTAATGGAAAAGGTAGAATTTTGGATTAAATGTACCCGAATTTGGGTGGAGTTATAATGAAAAGCTAGTTTGGGAAACACCTTCGTAACACCTGACTTAGATCTGAATCCCGACCTCCTTGTAACTAGCAAGCCAATCCAATAAGAGAATGACGCGTTAGACCATGTGACCACTGTCATTGTTGTTAATATATTTGACAATATGTGATTGGGTCTACGTAATTTCTCGTAAGGACAATCCTTAAGTAAGTTAAAGTTGATACAACTTGTGCGGCGTACAACGGACTTATGGACCGGTATTCGGTGGACGGAACAATCTATTACTGTGAAGTCGATATCTTACGTACCATAGACTTCCATGTCTACCATTAAAGATCCATCCTGAATATCTGAACATATTTTGTAATAATGAAATGGTGCTAAGAAAGGTAAAATATAAAGGAAATGTACTTGCATTTCCATATATTAAGAGCGTGTACAACGCGATCACCGACGAAGATGCTAATGTTTTAACAAGCTATTTAACAAAGCAATGATCAATAGCGCCCGACACTGAATAAATCGAACCTCGACTGGTTTGGCACAAAAAGAAGACCACAATACGTTATGCCCAACTCCTTTTTGAAACAATTTTATTTTAGAACCACGTCTTACTACCCATCTGGACTATACGCATCCAAACAAATTTTTTTAATCAGTTTAAAAGTTTAATATTTTAAAGATCAAAAATATCTCACAAAAACACTGATGAGAGAAATAACAAAATTACATTTAAAGATGATTTTAATATATGTTTCTATGGCGTAATACCGTGTGGAATTTGGTGAGATGCCAGCACGTTGGACTCTGAACAGAGAGGCGAGGGTTTCAATGTCTGGCAAGTGCACTGAATAGTATTTTATACATGGGGTTTTCTAACTTCTCTTCAGGAAAAAGTTGTAACAGCACTCTCTAATAATTCAATTAAATTAATTTAAATTAGTTGAAAAATGACACCTGGACATGATAAATGAACTCAGGATTTTTGGCTTAGCTCGCCACCACTATGCACGGGTTAAGATCCGAGTCTGTGATGGACGTGTGTATTATCAGCTACATATGAGCGATCAATATTACCATTGAGCTATCAGATACCACAGCAATCATCCCCATTATATTTACTTTCTTAAAAATGCTAAGCGGTATCATTTAGTGTTGACAAAAAATATGTAGCAAAACAGTTAAATTTTAATTCTGTGAGTTTTTATTACATCGCAGTATATTTTAGAGCTAATTATAGAACATCCTTTTCCCTTGACGAACAAGTTAAAACACACTTCGTTGGCCGCACGGTCTAAGGCGCTACTCTTGCAGTGGACTAGACTGCTGATGACAGGGAGATCAAGGTTCGAATCTTGGTCGGGTGTACTGAGGGTGATTTTCCAAAATGGTTTTCAACCCTCCTCCTGCAAACGTGGGTACAGTTCTTCTAAATATAACCTTACTAATCTCTAAAACCATCATTTTTACATAATTGCACATCCCCTTTAGTTCGACCTCGCTTCATCTATACTTTATAGTTATACAACTTCCATGCACGTACGAATGTTGCTGCCCAGACTAAGCTTAAATGATGGCTTTTACCTTATGTCTGCCTCCCCACGCTCACCTCCCATTAACTACAAGAAACATGAGAAGGAGGTGATGCTGCTATAATGAAACTTTATCTGACCTAGTGTACCTTTGGTCTGCCTCCCCACCTCACCTCCCATTCACTAAAAGAAACATGCAGAAGGAGGTGATGCTGCTATAATGAAACTTTATCTGACGTAGTGTACCTCTTTGTCTGCCTCCCCAACCTTGCCTTCTACTCACCACATGAAACATATACAGTGAGATGTGTTTCAGAGAAGATGATGGTCAGCTCCATATCTTGGCACAGTAACAAAGTTAGGCTTGACTTTGAGCCCTTTGATGTTGTTTCGTTGAAGGAACGTTAACATACACCACGAACTAGTTTCAACCGGTGACCTTTTATCTCCTTATTCGCTAGCCTTTAAACTCTGCGGCGTGCAGTCAATACGATACATTTCTCATTAAACATTTTTTCAACAACCCCCATATACACATTTTTCCTAGACAGAGAAGGTAATATTACAGTTTAAAAAATTTTAAAATAGTTTTTCACAATCATAGGAAACTTAAAGCAAGTTCGTGATAGTAATTTTTTCATTGCTTCGTGTGGACAAAGACGTAATTTTTATGTGATTTGGTTTGTTGACGAAGGAAATGTTGGGTTTCAAATATTGTTAAGTGTTTTTTAGTGGAGGTTTTCCCTAAATTGCTACCCACTTTTTCATCAAGTAAATTACTTTAAATTCTACCTTACTCACCCCTACTCCACTAGCGTATATATTAAGATATTCGTACAGGTATAAAGACTTGGAACAAGTTTAGTAATAATAAAATAAAACGAAAGTTTATTTGACGAAATATCTGTTATTTAACTTAAATAAATAAAATAAAAATCGATGGAAACGTAGTAATGGACATCCGTACTATGGAATTTACCTACGCAAACAATCCTTCTCTATGAAAACAAGCAATATTACGTTATTTACTATAGAATCGCTCCTGTTTATGAATCCATAGATACCTATATAATATATTTGTATGGTTACATGTGTATTCTGTTGACATTTAAACCACACCACAATTTGAAGATTTACCACGATGTTTTATAAGGACAACCAATAAAATTGGCCCATTTTTTATTGGGGTAAATAATCGAATAAATACGGTAGGTATTTAAAGTCTTTTTTGGGGGAGGGAGAGCACTGAACTAAGCAAACGGTAATTTGAGTGTTTAAAACAATTGGGAAGAAGAAAATTAAAAATAATTTTTGTAGTAAATCGAAAGTACTCGTTTAGTATAGAACATAAACTACATTATTTCCTTATTTCCCTTCCCTTAATAAAAGTAGTGTAAAAACATCGACACAATACAAATCTGGTTACTGAAAGGAAAAGCGTTAATAAACTTGTTTAGCATACAAACATTTGTTTTCATATAAAAATCTGAGTTTTGAAAAAAAAAAGGCAAATTAATTATTTTTAAAATTTAACTTAGGAACTACATTGGGCTTCATTTTTTTAAATGCGAGAAGGGGAACAAAATACATCCAAAGCGGCACAAATACATCTCTTGGGGAGTATAAGTAAGTTCCCCGCTGCCCATCTCAGTTTCTGCCACAATTGGGTACAACCTTTTTGGTAAACAATTACGCTAAACCACTAACCTATTAGTAATGTGTACGGGTCTGGTAGTTGGGCTAGAGGAGGAGAGGGGGAGAAGGGAACGTGGACTTTCACTTCTATGTGTGTGACATATGTGCTTCTGATGTATTCAAAGTGCTACATTTCCCTAGAACAGTTAAAGCATAACTGTATATTGATATATTATCTATTCAAAAATTATTCATAAAATGATTTCAAAAGACAATTCCAATATAATTCATTAAAAACAATCCAACACCTAAATTTTTCGGTAGCGTGTCTGTTTACTGAGATAAGGTCCCAGGTTCGATTCCTGGCATGGCCAAACAATTTATCATTTGTGAAATGTGGGTTTAACCCTTTCACAGTGATAACGGCCGGGGATTGGATGTTGTGCCTGTCCTAGTTTTAAGTTAATATTATAAGGCATATGAAGCTAAGACAGGCCTAGCAAGCCGGAAGTGGAAGATATTTGGCTTGAATAAAAAACTGACTCAGGCCACATGATGAAAACAGTAATGGATGTAAACAAAATTAAAATAAATGACTACGTTAATAAAATGCCTGTAGCTGACAAGAGACGGCCAGCTATGCTGAGCAAATGTGGAACGAGGTCTGGTATGGATGCATATTCAATAGAAGAAAGGCCAGTCGACAAACCTTCGTTGGAAGAGTTCACCTCTATTTACTATACTGAGGGCGATACATCATGCAACATGGTCTCGGGAGACATTTTGTGTGTGGATGGTCGTATGTCCTTTGTTTTTTTCCTCCCTTTTCTTCTTCTTCCATCATGTTCATAGGAAACATTTGATGGGACAATCCCTAGAGGGATAAGACAAGCTTTTCATCATCATCCTCGTCTACTCTTTTACGGTGGACTGATCAAACGTTTCGACCGGCCAGCACGCTGACGTACAGACTTCTAAAGATGGATGAGATGCTATAGACGGAGTATTTTTTATAAAGAGGTTTTTACATAAAAGAAGATCTTTTTTTATTTTTCATTTCCTATTTTACTTACAAGCTATCTAGTTTCGGCATATTTGATAAACATAAGCTAGAAAAAGATGTTCAGATATTCAATCCATAGCTCAACGCCTTAAACACCAATAACCTAGATAACAAATAAGGCAGAGATATAAACTAATAACTATACACACCTGATTCAGTGGGTACGTGGGCTAGTGTCAATCTTATTTAGTCTTACCCCCGGCTAAGATTTTGGGGTTCAAATTCTGGCAAGGTTTACTGATTGTTTTCATAAATAGTTTCCAGCTATCCTTACAAGGAGATGTAAAAACATCTCCTCTAAATTACACCGTCATCACCTCTACACCATTAGTGTTATAAAATACGAATATCCTGAGCAAGTAATAAGAAGTGGTGCAATAAAAACAGCAGAGGGAGGGTGAGAAACTGTTTTTTATGAAAGCCACCCTAGCTGTACCCAACCGTGATTCCAAACCCAACCTATCCATGAACCGGCAACCAATATAACATGAGAAAGACGCGTTAGACTACCTTATCAGCGATGTGGATTATTTAAATATTAATATCATCAATAGAATAAAAGAAGAATAATGTGGACAAAATATATTTTTTAATTGGTTGAAATAAGTACAATTAAAATAATATAATATCACAGTTGATATTTTTTTGTTAAAAATTATTTTATTAATTTTTAATCAACTATAACCTTTTTTTAAATTTAATTTTTTAATATGTTATATTTTGTTAAAACATTAAAATGTTGGTCAGTACTTAAAAGCTATTCATGTTTTATTTAAAAAAACTAAGCACACAACTAATATACTTTTACAAAATTGTAAAATATAACCTAAAATAATAGAAGTAGGTTATGTAAGGGTATGCTACTAGTTTTATTTATTAATACTATTTAAAATGTTTAATATTGATTAATTTATGGTGAGTAAAAAAATCAGGCACTAAATTGTGTACACATTTTAATTTAATATAAGGTTTAAGTTTAAACTATATCGGTTCATGTACTGTGCATTACAACACACCTAGTTACTCATTAAAGCTAGTTACACACATCTAAAAAATTAACTAGAGCCTTTTTAATTCCAAGTCCAAGGGATATCTAAAAAAATTGGAAATATCCAAAATTCAAATTAACCAATGGGTATATAAGCTGTTTGTACCCAATAAATAAAAAACCTCAAAATGAAAAATTGTAAAAATTTATTCCCCGTACAAAAAAATTTAGACTTAAGTTTTTGCACTTAAATTAAGTGTTGGGCAGTATTCCATATTCTTTTGCGATATCACACTTCTTTTTAACTTCCTTTTACACTTCTCTAATCACTTAAACCTTCTTGGCTAAGGTTAAACTTGTGTAGGTTCCCCGCTTAGACATCGTAAAAACACCACAATTTACACTTGACAGATGACAATGAGCGACTGTCACTTGGAGACAAAGGTGCTAGATTAGGACAAGCAACATAAACCTTACCCCTTCCATGATGGGCGTCACGTGATGGCATTGTCACACAGAAGCGATTAAAGCAGAGTCAAAACATCCTCTATTCTATGATAACCGCTTGCAGCTGGTGCAAAATTTCCCGTTTTCTCTTTTATTATGAGTTAATAACTCTTAGCTGTATTTGACATTCCTGGTATTCTTGAGTGTGTTAAGTTAGGTTTGAAATGAGTAGAAACTCAAAAGAGTTAACAATATAATGTATAAACTTCGAGTTATCCAAATATTTGCTTCTCAAATTTGAATTAAGTGTTATTTTCTACCATTGATTTGAATAAGAATTTCGTGAGAAATAGTGGTTGGTTCAAATTATCTAATTATTCGAATCAACCAACTTCGAATTAGCCAGATCCTATTTTATTTGAGAACATGTATGGCTGTTAATATACTCGTCTACTGCTATTGTTTTGCGGAGTAAAGAAAACATATCAACTGGTCTATTAGCGAGCGGACCTCCACCCTATCAACTCATCGACCTGAACAAGCACAACTTTCATTACAAACAAAATGTTCATCAGCTATCATGTGGGAAGGCATTTAGGAAAGTGTTTAAGATGCCTATAATACGTAAGGTCATGTCGCAATAGGGGAACGGTGTTTGTAGTGGGGCGTTTAAAGTATATGCAATACAATATAACCTATACTAGCCTAACCTAATATAACCTATACTATCCTAACCTAACATAACCTAACCTGGCCAAACCTAGCCTAGCCTAACCTACTATTTAACTCACACTAACAGAAGTTTTGACATGCAAGTATCTATACATTTTGATTTTCAGCTGTGATACCAGTGTTTTAATATTTTCCTACTTGATTTTAATACAACACATGCGAAATGAAATAATTGAAAGTAATATTATTTCCCCAAGGTTAAGTATAAATCCAGGAGGTGGTGTAGTAGGGAATAGGAGATGGGGTGAGGGTTGTGGGCCATTTATAGTTAGCTGGTAGACGAGTTGATATATCACGTTCGTGGGGTTAGTGGACTAGACGATGCGCTGACTTTCAGGGCTTGGAATATGACGGACTAGTTGATTTTCAACCATATATAGTGCAAAAATAATAAAGTTTATGTTTATTGCTTCTAGAAATTGTAAAATGCATTAAAGATAGAAAAATTCTTTCAATACAAATAAATAAATACAAATATTTCTCACATCTACATGTGACTTAACTAGAAAGTCAGTATTAAGATGATGAATTCCTTATAATAATTTGGGAGTCTAGCAAATATTTATGTTACACTATTTTATTTGTTAAAAGTGTTTGTTCTATTAACGAGAGAATTCCCTGTTGAGTTATTGGTTTAAAAAAACTATAATCCGAACCTGTAATAAAAACGGTGTGTTTAAAAGTCATTGAAGATTACTGGAACTTATTTTTACTAGCTTTAGTAGTTAATAGCTTATGTATCATATCATCTTAAGATGTACCCTCCGTCGAGATTGTAAGGTAGCAACTTACTGTATCACGCCCGCGTGGTATGCTATACCTCCACACATGACTGCAGAATAGTTTGCCTAGCTACACCCAAGGCCGGATTTAAAGAAAGCCTTAAGTCTTTAAACTATTTCTTGACTGTTTCAAAGGAGCGATGGGGGAGGAGATATTTCTTTTTGAGATGTTCAAATGGTTTGATCTACTAAATTAATTTTACTTTTTTATTCCCTTCCTAATAAAATCAATTATTCGTTACATACTTAGTTAATTATTTATGTTTGGTCTCATTAATATATGTCCTGGATTTTTTTTTTTTTTTTTTTGGCTGTTTAAGATTTATCCATACCACACAATATTTTGGCAGCAGTGCTACCCACATTTATTGTTTTTACATGGTAACATAAAGCAGGTCTCCCCCTTTTCAGAATCTTAATTACTGTGAATAGCAAATTATGAATTTATTAATGATTAATTATTATATTCTACACATGTAACTCAAATACCAAATTGAATCTTAAAGATTTTTATTTTATTTTTAGGACACTGTGTTTAAATTTTTTTTATATAATTTAAGGGTCCCAATTTTGATTTAAAATATTTTATACAATTTCAGGATAAACAAAAAAAAATTGATAAAATCTTATCTATTGGACATATTTTATTGATAAAAGGGAATTTATTTGTTTCTTCAACGTTATTATGACTGTATATAGCTTTGTGGGACCATAGTTAGACTCCATAATCTATTTAATGTTACCATAATGGCCACAATATAAATATTGGTAAAAAGTTTTGATAAATATTTTTTTAGAAAAATTGTAGTTTAATAAGATTTACGTTAATGAACATTTTCTAATAAATTTCATGTTTAATTTTTTTTTTCAATTTTTTTTTTTTTTTTTACTAAATCAATTCTGGAAATCCAAATAATTAAACTGGCCATTTCATAGGCAAGTATTAATATAATATAAGAGAAAGGAGGTTTAAATAAATGAAAAGTAAGGAGAAGTATTGTATTTGGTTTACGAGCTTAAAAACAATTTACATGATATCTCTATTTTTTTAAGGTTTGGAATGTAGATATCTTTTAGTAAGAAAATATTGTAGTTCTGTACTGTTTTTAATAAAGTCTGTCTGTTGGCAAAGATACCTGGATCTTCATAACCGAGCAGTGCATTTATTTATATTCACTGGGATGTCTGCTAAGGGAGGCTCTCACATACATACAGTCAGGGTTTGAATCTCCGTTAAAGATACGGCCGGATTTATTTATATCTGTAGCTTAGGATCTCTGGAACCACTTAACCGATCGCGGTGCAGTTTTTACTTTTATACTGGCCAAATATCCAGACATATTTTAGGATTATTTGTGTATAATTATGTGTTTCGGTGTGAGTCCCGGTGAAGTGCGAGCTGATTTTTTGTATACATTTATGGAACCATATAATTACTGTGGTGTAATTTAAGTATTCTCTAGAGTATTTATCTAGGTATTTTTTTAGTATAATAATTAGGTGTTTTGGTGTGAGTCCCGGTGGAGTGTCAGCCGGATATTTGGATATATATATATCTCTATGGAACCACTTAACCATTGCAAATTTTTTTTTTGTAGAATATTTCTCCAGGCATGTTTTAGCATGATTTAATCATGTTTTGTGTTGTGAGTCTCAGTGAAGAACCAGCCTGATATTTGTGAACAACTAATTCCGCAGTTAGTTATTTTCCGTAGGATATCAATCAGGCAAATTTTAGCATGATAGACTTAGATTTTGGGGTTCGAGTCCCTGTTAAAGTTTCGGATGGATGTTGTGTATATAGATCAACGTAGTTTTTATATCCAGACAGGTTTTAACATTAGTTTAATCAGGTGTTTTGCTGTGAGTCCCTGTAAATGCTAACAGTCCTATCTATAATGGATTTTGTGGGTCAGCCGGAAGGGGAAATTCCGTTCTTCCACAAAGAGGATAATATAGTCCAGAGTGAACTATAGGAGAATATTTATATGTAACATAATATTACCTATTTCATCCATCTTTACTACTAATTTCTGGGGGCTAGTGATGAAAAAGATACAAATTAAAGATGATGTAGCCACATTTGCTTGGAAGAAAGTTGGGAAAAAATTTAGGAAAACTTGTCTCAATATGCCCAGCCAGGACTAGAACCCTGTTTCATCCATCACTGAAAATGGACCATATGAGAAATTTTCTGTCCGCATGACTACCGATGCAGGAAAATATCAATTATTTACCGTATTTCCTAGAATATTTATTTTACTTTGTAATTTTGTTTAATATAAGATATTGAATATTTTATTGTGTGAGTGTTTCGATAAGATATCACACTGGTCTATAATCTATGATTAATTTGGGGTTTTCTTTTTTAAGTTCAATCAATAATGTCTTTATTACAATGAGATTATCAACAACTCACAGACCCACCCCGGTGGAGTAGTTAGCTGACGCGCTAGTTTCCTGTTTAGCTCAACTGATGTGAACAGGAAGATAGAGTTTCTAATCTCGCTCAGGTGAATTGGGGTAGTTTTTCCTAAATGGTTTTCCACTCTCCCGCCACGCAAATGCAGTTTCACTTCCTCTAACTTCAACCTCTCCAATTCCTAACACATTGGAGTAATTAGTACTTAGGCGTATTACCAGAACGGGTAGTAAGACACGGTACTAAAAAAAACAAATAAAAAACCCAACCCTCAACAATTGCTTTAAACACTCTTTCCTTGTCATATTGATTTAAGATTGACTATATGAAGGTTATCTGAGAAACAGTGAAGTTTTCCTGGCACTCAAACATATTAATAAATAGCTCGTTCTATGTGTGCTAGCTGGCCGTGAATGTCCACGTATAGCGTATAATAGTTAAATGGCGCTTGTCTAAAAGGAGGATGGCTCACATTATTAACTTTATCAAGTAATGCACTAGCAAAATACTGACAGTTTCTAATGCAGTTAACATTCATACATATTCTAAACATTTGTTTTTTGCATTAAGCCAACAGTTATTACTTTTTCCAAGCTAATTTCAAGACCAAAAAAATGATGTATTTTGTAGTCTGCACTACAACCTATATGTTAAAATCTCATACATCTCAAATAATTATAGGTTACCTTACTATTATTATTATAAATGCTTTATAAACCAAGAATCCAACCAGAGCACTATTTACAGATTTATTTAACAATAAGATAGTGCACAGCTAGCTCTATCGATAGCATGTTTGATCAATAATCTAAGTAAACTAGGTTCGATTCCTGCCATAGAAGAACTTTTATTTTTATTGAAATATTTGTTTCCCCTTCTAAAGTGAGGAGCTAATGGACGGGGATGTTGTGTCTTTTCAAATTTTAAGATAGTATCAAAGTAGTGCGCTGATTTTATCAGTCAGTTCAAAAAGTACACGTCAGATACCTCAAAAATTTTAAAAATTAAACCTTAGGATAATACGCGTCTCTCTAAGTGAGATCGGTTATGACTTATTGAAAAAAAAATTAAGGTGTACTCATATATATTAAATATCACTTTAGCTTTATCTAGAAACCAAAATAGTAAACAAACTTTCAGCAATATCTTTATGGCTTAATAATATGCGTTGCTTTGTTACTTTTCATTCTTTACGTATCTTTAATGTATGCATTACTATGGATCAAGTATGCACTAGGTGGAGGCTATTTGGATTTCGTGCCTAGGCTCGCCATCCTTTCCTCGTTTATGCGATCTTGCTCCGTCTAAAGTTGTCGTCAGGTGGCATTCATGAGTAAAAGTACTGAGTGAAATTAATATAGAAATATTTCGAAAAGTATTATTTGCATATAAATACAATTATTTTTAATGTAAGAAACATATGTTTTAAATATTCCTTTTTTTCAGTGTTTTCCCAACATTTTAAAAATTCCGTTTATGAGACTTTTTATTTAAAAAAATTATAATATATATATACTATTATATTAAAATATTTTATATATATATATATATATATATATATATATATATATATATATATTTGAAACCCTTACGGTAAAAGTTTTCAAAAGTACCCTCACAATTAGGTAAAAATAATAATAAAGCGTAAACTTACTTTTAATGATTCCCAAATTCCGTTATTCGTCTTTTTTCAAAATTGTTACCAACCCATTCCATGTGGGCACGCTAGCACTTAGCTGCAACCCAAGCTTTGACTTTATATATCTAAACATTCAAATGTTGAGATCTGTGTAGGACTGATAAAAGATATATGACGTGAGTTTTTCATAAGAGTTCTATTCTTAGTACGGAACCCAAAAATTGAGTTGTGACTTTGAGTTTAACTTACGTGTGTTTATTTTTAAAATTCTATCATAGTTTCTATAGTTATATTATCATAGTTTAAAACAATGTTTTATTCTCTTGAAGGCTATATTTTTGTAGTTTATGAGTATTTTAAATTCTTTGTAATAATGATTGAGCTAAAACAAGTAGACTACACGTTGCTATGAAGAATTAGTAGTAGCTTAGACCATTAATTTTCGTCCACATTTTTATTTAATCAGATACATATTGATACAATTTAACATGTATTGATAGGCCTACAATCAGTTACAATAATAATAATATGACAAATAAGTTATAATAATTATGATTGTGTCTAAAAAATATACAAAAAACATTTCAAAACATTTTCTTTATACAGATTGATATCTTGGATCCTTATTATTAGTTCAAACCCAGCCGAGGTCGATGAATTTTTCTTGAACGTTTAAAATACGTAGCACAACTTCATTCGGAGAGGAAGTAAAGTTGTCGGTGCCATGTCGATTGTGGCATTTAAAAGAACCCTGGAAGGTGTGTGAAAATACCTTTCCCGGCAGAATTGGAAGGCCTCTCGCTATCGCTCATAGAAATTCTCGTTTGCTGATACAATCACTCGGTGCATAACGTGCATGTTAAATACCTCCAATAAATAGACTATTAGTTATAAATTACCTATAGGCTAAGGCTCTTTCACAGTGAAGTAATAACCATAAATAACTTTTTTGGTTGGCGAGTTTTGTATATTTTGTATACTAATTTATCAAAAAATAAATGTTTCTTTGCTTTGTGTCTTACTTATCGTCCGGGCATTACACATTACTATAATGGTGTAGTCAGGAGTAATGTAGCGTTACTAGCAAACTTACCCGCACGTGATTAGGTTAGATTTGAATATAGTGGGAACTTATTTAATAAAAACCTCCCTTAGTACACTATACCGGGATTTACCGTGCAGCCCAGGGCTCTAGATCTTGAAACGTTTGTGCTGTAAAAATAGGTGACGTCAGACTAGTGATTAGCCAGGCAGTTCTCCCCAGCCAAACACCTTGCGAGACAGGTATTGTCTGTCAAGTAGGGTAGAGATGACCAACACACGACACTAATGGCACGCCTAGTAATTTTAAGTTCCAACCTTAAGGTCACCGTAGAATAAATAAAATCAAATCTATTACATCAGAAAACAAATAGATCGGTTTTTTCAGTCAACTTAACTTGTTGCTGAAAATTTGAATAAATTTGTTCATCTCCTATTCCAATCTCCAAATAGGCCTATTTTTTACTGTCCACGATGGGGAAAGAGGGCAGTAGTCAGGTAAGTTTTGAGGTTTTGGACTATAGTTACACGCACAATGTCAACAGCGTAGAATGTAGATAGTGGTATGACAGAAAATAATGTTGGCTGGACCGCTAGTTTTGAAAGTTGCAAAAAAACTCGCTACTCATTATCTTGCAAATCGCAGGCTGTACCAAAACAAAGCTAATTTTGAAAGGTTGCTAATCTCGTGCGAGTTGGTGTGGTGTTGTTTCGCTTGCGAATGAGTTTTCAATCTGACAACACTATAAAACCTTGACGTACCAAAAGATTAAAGCGAAGGGATGCCACAATCAACCATTCTACAAGACACGTAACTTAAAGTAAACACTATTATTGTATTGAGTGCATCATGTAATTCGGTTTGTTTGGTTTTATTAGGAAACCATCTTCCATTTGATTGCATATAACCCGCCTCGGTGGCGTAGTTGGCTAACGCGCTAGTCGTGTTGAGCTCGACCGTCGAGGACGGGGAGATCGAGGTTCGAATCTCGGTCGGGTGAACTGGGGGTGGTTTTTCCTAAATGGTTTTCCACTCTCCCTCCACGCAAATGCGGGTTCGCTTCCTCTAAATTCAACCCTCCCAATTCCTAATCCATTAGTGTAATTAGTACTTAAGCGTATAACCCGAACGGGTAGTAAGACGCGGTGCTAAGTATGATTGCATATAAGTTTACTGTCTCAAAAATTTATCGGGTTATTTAAGTATGAGTTAAACGTTCACAATATTTCATATGTTCGTTAGTTCACTTGGTAGCGTGCTAGTCTGAAGCTCAGAGATTCATCAGATCAATTCCAACTAGAATACAGTGATTTAATTTTATTTCGGAATAAAAAATCACTTGTTAATAATTTGAATTCAGTAAAACATTATTTTATATTCTTAACTATTCTTAAAACATAAATATGCACTAAATGTTGTTACTATGCAATTAACAATTAGCTTGCTTAGCCTTATTTTTAAATATGTATATTTTTATATCATAAACCCAATAATTTTATTTTTAAATAATCAACAACATACAAAATTTCAAAATTAATGTACTGATTTTAATTTACTAACCTATTAAATTATTTTTAAATAAAATTTTTGTGGTATTCTACATATGCTCAAATACCTTATATACTTCTATACAAAATTTTAAAACAAATTATAAACTGACGGTTAAAGGTATTGAATAAAAATTAAGAAATATACCATTATAATTTCACACAAACAAATATTTTGATTGAAGTATTGAACAAAGTATCCAAAGCTCTAATTTTTTACTTCTGTAAAGCTCTTTTGTACAATAGTAGGATTATTTCAACAAAATCACTCTCAGAAGGTTTCAACCGAAGAGGGGGATGGCGTCCAAACTGAACGGGTGGTGAGACGCGATGGTGAAAAAACAAATAAATATTTGCCTAATATCGAATACCTGATACACCACATCCAAAAGTAGTTCATGGAATGTTACAAGGCAAACCCATCGAAAAAAAAAATAATATTTTATATCCAACTCAAGTTATAACATGATTTCCTAAACCTCTCCTTTGAATCGTATCCAAGAACGATAAATAATTAGTAAAAACCTTATATTAAAGTTAGACTCGCAAAGACAACTAAATTCATACAACGTGGTGAAAATATGTTTGTTCAGAGAAATTATCCATAATATTCACTTAAATTCCTTTTTTTTAATATGTCAATATTCGAACTAAGCTGCCACATTTTCTCACTAAGAGAATAAAATAATATGTTTAAGTCATGTAAAAACGTAATTTGCGAAGAAAGTAGAACAAATATACAAAAATCAACGATGAGAGAGTGGTGTCAGATATTAACCAGAATAAAGTTAATTTTGATTAATAATCCCTGGTGACCTGGCGGTCTAAGGGCAAAGTGTCGGGCATCTGTGCTGGGGGTTCGGGGTACAATCCTCGGTCCCGGCACAGATGTATCTGATTGCTAAACCCTTCCTTCACCTCTGAAAAGACGTGTATTAATCACAACTTGTAAATGTGTGGAATGCCAGGCCTCCACCGTGGCTCGGATTCCACGTTAAACTGTAGCTCCTCCATTTCATCTCACAATCACCCTACCATTACACATTTGCATAAGTGCGTATAGCCCGAACGGGTAGTAAGACGTGGTGGTATTAATATTAATAATAATAATAATAATAATAATAATAATCAATAAACAATTATTTTTAAAATAATGATGTATTTCATGTGCGTACTTTTTCACACAAGATTCAAACCTTGTCCTCCACGTCATGATTAGCTGGAATACACAGCATGAGAAACCACTTAAGAAATGCAACCTCATCAAACTCAATCAGGATTTGAGCCCTGACCTCCTTGTCACAGGAAAAACGGACTAAATTAACTTGACATCCAAGCTAGTTTATACGTTGTCTTCCTCACACTTTTTCGTAAAAGATCCTCCCCTATCGCCACTCCTTATTTTGACCCTCTTAGAAAATGCTCTATGTCTAATACCTCCTTGACTCTAGAAGCCTAGCCTGTAACATCCAATTGATAACTACACTCTAAACTATCGAAACGCATGGCTGTAGAGGACGTTGCTTGTATTGTGTTTGGTAAATGCCGGCCACGCTGGCCTATTTAACCATGGAGCAAGATTGGTTTGCTGTAAGCATTTCATGACAACAAGCACTGACTCGAAGGCCAAACAAAACAAACTAAAAAATATCATTTAATAATTTATTTATTTATTTTATTATTTAGCACCGCGTCTTACTACCCGTTCGGGTTATACGCCTAAGTACTAATTACGCTAATGGATTAGGAATTGGGAAGGTTCAATCTAGAGGAAGTGAACCCGCATTTGCGTGGAGGAAGAGTGGAAAACCATTTAGGAAAAACGACCCCCAGTTCACCCGACCGAGATTCGAACCTCGATCTCCCTGTTCTCGGCGGTCGAGCTCAACACGACTGGCACGTTAGCCAACAACGCCACCGAGGCGGGTATCATTTAATAAGAAGACTATTTACGTATAACACGATTCAACCGTTTCGGTGGTCACATGTTCTAATATGCTACCCTCTCAAAAGACTAAACTGACAATGACGGGGATATCCGGGTTCACTGAGAGGGTTTTTCCTAAACGGTTTTCAACTCTTTCTTAACGCAAATGTGGGCACACTTCCTGTAAATTCAGCCATCCTTAATATTAACTAATTATAGTAAATAGTATACAGGCGTAAAATCCGAATGGGTTCGGTGCGGCACTAAATATATATATACATATATATATATATAATTTGGTTCTGAGCCTACATAATGCGGATTTATCTAAACTTAAATATTAATATATTGCTCCCTTGGAAAAAAGGAATAAGCACATTGAAATTTTTCTATGCCACAGTAATGAGCCAGTAACTATTTTAAAATATTTATACGTAGTATTAAAAATATAATTTTTAAAATAACCAATTTAGCGTGAAAAGCCCTACCTAGAAATTAGTGTAGGCCTATATCAATAAATCCTTACATCTTTACTAACAGGGATGGGATATGGGTGGTGATAAGAATTTTCTAGTAAATTGTTCCCACCTCCTTGATATAAAACCTGTCTTTGAGCTTATGAACACACTTTTGTCCACTACATTGTAATGTATGGAATTGGGAAAATGGATATTGAGGGCTAAGGTCTGCTTATACAGACCAGCCAAGTGGAGCCAGCCTTTGGGATAAATAAATACACTCTTATGTTTTATAAGATAAAAAAATTAATAAATGCAAACAATCGATTAGTTGATAAACGAATCATATTTCCCGTGTTTAAATATCTAGCAATTCTAGTCCAGTTTGTCGATGATGGGGATGTTAGGTCTAGAATCTCAGCTGAGACTATTGAGGGTGTTTATTCGGAATTCCTTCAGATATAAACAACTGCACAAAAATGGGATAAATGAACCATAAATATTAGGCAACATAAAAAGATATCCGGTTGGAACTTCATCAGGGTCACTCCAAAACACCTGATTTATCATGCTAAATAATGCCTGGATTAATATCCTACCAAAAAAAATTACATCCCAATCGGTTAAGTGGTTCCATATATATATACAAATATCCTAAATATCCTGCTGACACTTCACCGGGACTCACACCAAAACACCCGATTATAATTATTACACTAAAAATGCTGGATAAATACTCTACAGAATAATAGAAACTACACCATAGTAATTATGTGGTTCCATAAATATATACAAACAATCGGCTGGCCCTTCACCGGGACTCACACCAAAACACCTGAATATACACAAATAATGATAAAACCTGCCTGGATATTGGTCCAGTATAAAAATTAAGTAAAAACCCCACCGAAGTCGGTTAAGTGGTTCCAGAGGTCCTAAGTTACAGATAAAAATAAATCTGGCCGTATCTTTAACGGAGATTCAAACCCTGACTGTATGTATGCGAGAGCCTCCCTTTAAATGTTTTTAAGCTCGTAAACCAAATACAATATTTCTCTTTGCTTTTCAATTATGTAAACCTCCTTACTCTTATATTAATAATTGTCTAAGATATGGCCAGTTTTAATGTTTGGATTTCCAGAATTGAGTTAGTGAAAAAACAGATTTGACAAAAATAAATTAACACTATACACTTAATTTTATAGAAAATTATCATCAACGAAAATCTTATTAAACTACTATTTTTCTCAATCAAAGTATTTATCAAAACTTTTTACCAATAGTTATATTGTGGCTGCTATGGTAACAGTAAATAAGGTATGGAATCGAACTATGGTCCCACAAAGCTATAGACAGTCATATAAACGTTGAAGAAACAAATAAATTCACTTTTATAACTCAAATATGTCCAATAGATAAGATTTTTATCAAATATCTTTTTTTGTCCACCCTGAAATAACATAAAATATCTTAAATCAGGTTTGGTGCCCTTAAATTATCTAAGTTTTTTAAACTCAGCTTCTTATAAATAAAATAAAAATCTATTAAAGTTAATATGTTACTTGCTTTACATGTGTGTAATATGATAATTAATTATTAATAAATTCATAATTAGCTATTCACTGTAATAAAGATTCTGAAAAGAGGGAGACCTGGTTTAAGGTTCCATGTAAAACCAATAAATGTGGGTAGCACTGCTGTTAAAATAATGTGTGGCGTGGTTAAATCTTTAACAGTTAAAAAAAATCTAGCCCATATATTAATGAGACAAAACATAACTAATTAACTAAATATTTAAGGAATAATTGATTTTATTAGGAAGGGAACCAAAAAGAAAATTTATTTAGTATATCAAACCATTTGGACATCGCAAAAAGACATATCCCCTCCCCCATCACTCCTTCCAGACAGTCAAGAAATAGTTTAAGGACTTAAGGCTCTCTCTAAATCTAGCCTTGGGCGTTGCTAGGCAAACTATTCTGCAGTCATGTATGGAGGTATAGCATACCGCGCAGGCTGATTTATAAAGTTGCTACCTTACAATGTCGACGGAGTGTACCTACCAATCCTGTAACGAATATTGTTGAGTACCTGAATCCCCATAGGCCACTTATACTTAAACAAGATACATTTATATTGACAGTGAAAATTGGGACCTATAATAACATTCTTACTGGATTTTAAAGGAAATTATTGAAATGAAAAATCATTCATCCCCTAGACATTAGTTGAAGATAAGGGATACCCCTTCATACAGCCCGAAAATGGAAATACTTGGTCAATGTTTATTTACCTATATTTTGGATATCCATCTAGAACAGGACGCCATTATAATGAAGTTCTACTAAGCACCGAATATATCGCTTGTATGGATACGTCTGACGTAGGGAATTATTTATTATTTGTTTTATCTTTTAAAAGAGTTTTGTTTGATTACTATTATTATCATGTGCTAATTATAATAATTACCCAGGATTTAAATATTAATTTTGTGATTTATTGTTTAATAATATTAATTCAAATGTTCAATCATTTGGTACAACCGTGTGTTCGGGAAACTTCGTACGAGATCGGGATAGTCTTTGTTTAGATTACAATCCATAGAGTAATGCGCTATGAATGGTGCCTCGAATAGCGTCGTAAACGTTGTTTTACGTCAGTTTTGTTGACTGAGTATTTTATAATGAACGATATCTTTCGTTCTTAATGTTATTATTTAGCACCGCATCTTACTAACCGTTCGGGTTGTACGCACTTACGCTAATATGCAATGGTAGGATAATTGTGAGATGAAATGGAGAAGCTACAGTTTAACGTGGAATCCGAACCACGACGGAGGCCTGGAATTCCTCACATCACAAGTTGTGATTAATACACATCTTATCAGAGGTGAAGGAAGGGTTTGGCAATCAGATAAATCTGTGCCGGGAATGAGGATTGAACCCCGGACACCCAACACAGAAGTTTGAAAGCTTACCCCTAGACCACCAGGTCACCTATATTTTTGAATACACATATCTCAACCATTACACTTTTTAACCTTATCATTTAAGTAGTAAAAGCACCCAGTATAACCCATGTGCATGTCTAGCTTCCTACTTCTGTGCCTAGGGTACCACAAGACACCTGGAGTTCTTGACAGAACTGATCGTGCTCACCATCTATAACTGAATATGGTAGTACTATTAGTCAATGTTCCACTTATACATAAATAAATATTAAATATGATGCATCCTTGATAGGTGGTACACTCCTGTCAGTGGATAGTGAGGCTTAGGGAGGACTTTGTACAATTCAATAATTGTAATTCTTATTACAAACTAAGGCTTCACGTTGTTAGAAAGACAGCAAAAGCTTCACTCCTTATTGTGTTGTCCAACTCATTCACTAACAGTTTAACAAACCCAACAAAAATGTGCACATACTAATGAACTACACCATATGAAGAACCACAAGAAAATTGACTTAATATATTTTAGCTTATCAATAAAAATTATCAAATGGTACACACATTTATAAAATATAATATAGTTACTAGATCATTTTGAATTTTCTCTCGACCCTTTATAGGCTACAGTTAGTATTTTTTTTATCATTTTATATTAAGGGATTTTTCTCATTTTAATCGTAGGAAAATTTAACCGTAAGGGTAACATCACATCTACTTAAAACCAAAAGATTTATTTGTATTAATTTACTATAACATTAGGTTTTAGTACTAAAATCATTCAATGTTGTCCAATAGTTTTGTGTCTAACAGAGTTTTCAATCTTAGACATTTTTGTTAGTGAATAGTGATGAATTTTTCTGATGATACTTATTTTATATACGTTTATATACGTTACCCATATTGGTGGAAATTGGTGATCACGAAGGCTAAACTATCATCCTAACATGTTCTGATTTATAGGGGATGGTTAAGTGTGGGCTTGGATCATCAGCTGAGTTTTCTTTCAATAAATTATTCCTCACTTTTCCCTAAGCAAATGTGGTTAAATTTTCTCTAAATGTATTATCAGCCTAATTATGTGTAAATATTCGTAAATTAAAAAATGACATCTGGATATAGGACTCGAACATTGGATCCTTGACTTAGTGCGCCAATGCTCACCACTTATTTATTCCATGTCCAGGGCAATTCTTCACTCACATCTGCTGAAAAAAAAAGAATATTAAATAGTTCAATGATTGGATTAATGATACTTTAAGCGAAAGATCAGGGTTTCATGAACAATATTTTTAAATAACACTCATATCCACGGACTAATGTTGTCCGTCGCGTCTTTTCTGGTTTGCCAGTAAGAGTAAAGGTCAGAGCTTGAAGCCCAACCGGGTGTCCTGAGATGATTTCCCTCCTAAATGATTCCCCACCCTCTCTGCAAGAAAATGCGACTACATCTCCTCTAAATTATAACCTCACCATCCATGCCCAAATTCTGTAAATATGTGACCAACCCGTTTGGGTAGTAAGACCCGTAGTAGGAAACATAATTATAATAAATAAAGAACGTAAAATAATAAATTGTTTAAAAGCTATCTTGGACTATAAAAGTGCTCTAAGTAATTCCGATGCCTCTGTCTCCAAAATAAAAGCCACCCTCTTCATTGGTCTCTGTAGTTATTGGAGGCTATTAACGAGGTATTGGAGGTCATTTACAATTCCTAAGTGCTTGGAGGGTTGGTTTTCCTAGTAATACAGTGTTGGCGGTCGCTACAGTTCGGGAGGTCTATCAGCACGTTAAAAATGAATACCCCTCTCCTCCCCCTTCACATCCTCACCACTATACCCACCCGTGCATCATGAATGAGACGACACAATGGGGTCAAACCAAGGTCCGTGGATGTGAAAGTCAACGCAAGTCATCATTTCTTGCTTGTTGTGTAAGCTAAGGAGGGTAAATACATTCCAATTTCCAAAGAGAGGTACTTTGTATAACAAATACAAAGCTAATAGATAGACTTTCGCGCATTAAAATGTCAAGTCGTCATGTGGTTAGCATTTGAAATATTTGAAAGATTATTAATACCACTAACATAATATTAATAATTTGGTAACATGTGATCAATGTTGACCGCAAAAAAAGTATGTTTATAATTTATTTTCAAATTTGTCTCTCAACCAAAATACTACCTCAGGCATACACAATGTTGAATAATTTATCAGAGGAGCATCTATAGTAGATTTAAAGGGGGAAAAATCATCAAAATAAAAAAAAGCTAACTTATCAATATTTTTGCAAATATAAAAAAAATCCCCCAAATAAATAAAATAAAATCACATATTTTAAATTTAAAACCGAAGCAAATTAAAATCAAAGTAATTTTGTATAATATTATTTAATCTTTTTGGTTTGTTATTGTTAGATATGTTTACTACACATCTTAATTTCAAACAGTGAAAAAAACAGAAATCCATGTAGCAAATTAGATCCTATCATGTATCTTTCATTTATCCTGTGAGGTATTAAAATTACATTGCATTATTCCACTATTGCGGGCCTTATAAGATGGGGGTCATATTATAGATCAATAAGATTAAGATTACCTTGCATTATTCCACTATTGCGGGGCCTATAAGATGGGGGGTCATATTATAGTTCAATAAGATTAAGATTACCTTGCATTATTTCACTATGGTGAGGCTTATAAGATAGGGGCCATTTTATAGTTCATTAAGATAAGATAGGTGTACAATAGATTAGGTAAAATAAAATAAAGTCATGGCATAGCCTCATGAAAGATAAACAAACTAGTTTTTAAATATTTTGACAACCATTCACGTTGGGCAAGCAGAACAGGTTATCTTGGTTTTAAGGTGATAGAGAATATGGGGTTTGAATCCCAACCAGGTGTACTTAAGTGGTTTTTATTAAATGGTTTCACACTTTTTCACCACTTATATGTGGGTATTTTTCCTCTAAATTCTACTTTTAAAGCCTGTACTTAAATAGTATAAATATGTGGACAGCCTGGACACAGCCATAAAATATGTTTTCACTGTCACTAATTAATTTATTATTTTTATTTAATATTCATGAATTGAAAACTTCTTTTAAAGAAAAAACACGTACAAAATGTTAGCAAAATATTTTCTAGACTCCAGATTAAGTTAAATTTAATCATCTTTAATATATATATATATATATATTTGTGGGTAGCAGCGTTTACATTTATTATTAATTAGTTACTAAATTAAAATGATAATGCGAATAAAAAGAAACACAAAAATAGTCTGGATTACCGCGTTTCCTCTTCTACCCTCTTGCCTTTCTATAAGGCACCTTTTGCCCAAGCAGGAGTACGGAGTTCACATATAATATGTACACATTTCATCATTGTCAATAACAGGCCCCATGACATGGTGTCGTGGTCAGTGCACCTGGCTACTAGCATAAGGGTCCCAGGTTTGATTCCCGGCTGGTACCTTGGATATTTTCCTTGAAAGGGTATTAACCAAACGGTAATCAGGGTTTGATTAGTTATCCTCAAGTTAGTTTGTAATTGTTTCCATTTGTTCCACTCTCTCATACTCACTATCACCACCACCTCATCTCATCGGGCATGTAAAGAGCCTCCAATGAAAGGATGTACGATTAGTACATTCGGGCATCCTCTGGGCAACGGTACATTAGTATGGGCTAATCTTTCAACAAGTTGGGCTACAAATGGTGTAGACCAGATACGCAATGAATATAGCTATTTTTTTTTAGCACCACGTCTTACTACCTGTTTGGGTAATACGCCTATGTACTAATTACAATAATGAGTAGAGATTAGGAAGACTTAATTTAGAGGAAATGCACCCATATTTGTGTGGAAGGAAAGTGAAAAACCATTTATAAAAAACCAAGTTAGTGCACCCAACCGGAAACCAAAACTTCGATCTACCCGTCTTCACCAGTATAGTCCAACATGAGAGTAGCGCGTTAGACCACAAGGCCACCGAAGCAGGTACAGCATTGTTCGTTAGTATACATTTACTATAATCATAAAACAGAATTGGTATAAAAACTTTCATTTTGAGTCATTTGTTTATTTTAACAAAGCTTTAGAAACGTAAAAGAGAAATGGATGAAAATGACAAAAGAAAGGGCCATCGAGACAATACCTTTAATTATTACATACCTTGGCTCATTCTCTCATCCACAGGACCTAGGAGTGAAGATACTACAGTCACTCAGTCCCTTATTCCTCCGTGGTGTACCTGTTCTATTATACATGACTACGTCACGATTGACACGAATATGCTTCTGTAAATCGTCGGAAACCAAGAGTGAGAATTATTAAACCATAAACTTTTAGGACATACACTGAATATCAAATACATATGTGCAATGTTTAAAATACTCTAGATAATATTCTAGATCACTGTTAAATTTCTAACATCTAATGCTCTTTATATTGTGCAATTCTTCTTAGAACATCCGGGACTTTAGAACATTTACACAAATAAGTTAGGGAAAAAAAAATGCTTTTAGCTATGATAGAAATTTTATATTTGTCAGGCAGGTAGAAGAAAAACTCCATATAGCCAAATAAGTCTTAATATTTGAAATTTATAAAGTTAGATGGAAAAATGGGGAAGCAAGGGGTTTACATTTCACAAACTAATAGAAACAAATAAATCTCAATGTGGTAAAAAACTGAAATTTAGAAGGATATTAAATGGACAACTTTAAATAAAAATAAGAGCCTGAACATTTTTGAATTTTAAAAGGGACCCCGGGTAGTAGGGAAGGGGTTTAAGATTGGGTATGGAATAAAATAAAAATACTTTTGGGTGTGGTATAAAATCTACACTAGACAAGCAAATATAAGGAACCTCCAGATAACAAAATTAATTTTAATATTTTAAATTTACAAGTGGAGTTTATAAATGCTAGAGTAAGGTCCTCACATTTCCAAACTATTATAACAACTACCTCTCTCTGTTCTCTTAATTGAAATTTGGCAAGCAGGTATAGCTCATACAATTCTGAACATATCACGTTTTAAAATGAAAGACTGGACGATATTGGGGGTAGGGAAAGAAATATAACTAGAAAAATACCTGTTAGGAAAGGTATAAAATGAAAGATCTCCATGAATGTAGGAATATAATTCCAAATAAAAAATTATTGCACATCTAATTTATCATGGAAAATGATTTGGTGAACACTTTAAATAAATGTTTAACTCCAATTTTGAATGTAGCTTCGCATTTCTTTGAGATACGAAATAATTTAATACTATTAAAATTATATAACAATAATTATTTTAAATATATTTTTATAAAACCAATATTTTCTAAGCTATGAAAATATGTATATTTTTAAATGGAGCTCGGAGAGATGTAGTTGATTTTTATGCTCTTAGTTGAAAAATTATGTCACTTTTTTTTTAACAATATGTTTTTGGTAAAAGGTACCTATATTATCTAATTTTATGCTCTTTGGTGGAGCATGATGATCTTTTAATCATGATATTCCTGCAACAATGAATATTGTTTCATTTAATTTTGATAAACGAGTGAAAAGTCTGTGTGGTAAAACGTACAATTTATCCTGTATTAGATTTATTTTTGGATCGGATATCGGAACTTAAGATTAGATTTGAAAATTATTTGATTAATTTGGTATACGATTTCGAAAATTTATACAATTATTATATAATACTACTTTTATCTGTAGTTTTTACCCCTTTTAAGCTTTATATATCTTTTTTTGCATTAGAATTTCCTTTTGACATGTTTATCATTTTCCCCCTCATTACGAACACTTTTTTAATAAAACATATTCTATTACATTAAATTTTTACACTTTGGGTCCTTTTTGACTTGTCTAAACATTTTATACTAAAATATTTCTCCAGGGCAAAGTCGAGTACTTTATGTAATAAGGTGTAAGTAGGTCAAAAATTTTAAAAGTAAATCTAATCCAAATCTTTAAAAAACAACTAAAATGGGTAAGATAAAAGGTAAAAAGTTTAAATAGTAGGAAGGATTAAAAGGGTAAAATGGAAAAGGGGCTATTAAGGAAAACGTGTAAAAAAGGTAAAAAAGTGTAAAAAGGAGAATGTCTATATGGTAAAAAGGGTAGAGTGAGGGAAAAAGGGTAAAAGGTTTAAAAGTGCATAAAGGGCACATGTATTAAATTGGAAAAAGAAGATAAAAGTTTATATAGGGGTTATATAGGGATAATAATGTAAAAAGGATAAAATTGGTAAAAAATGCTAAATATTATTGATTATATTTACTTTTTCCACTTATTGAACCTTTTTACCTTGAAATAATACACTTTTTTTCCCTTTTTGACCTTTTTACCCCTTAATACCTTTTACAATTTTCTCCCCCCCTTTTTTAAAAAAAGTAATTGATTAGATTTACTTTTTACCCTTTTTGCCTATTTTTTAATAATTTTACCCTAAACTATCTGTCCAAGGCAAATATTAGTACTTCAGGATAGTATTTAATAAATGAAATGAAAGGTTTATAGGAAAAGATGATATGAAAATAAAGAAGATGGAAACAAGACAAGGCAAGTCTCTTGGTACTTACTGACTTGGAATGATTCCCTGACTACTATCGACGTTTCCTTAACGCCACAAGTTGAGATCTCAATTTAATCAAACTAATCTGAGAGAAAAGATCAGCGCTTTAAAGAAAATAAATATTTGTAATACAATATTAATTTTGGGCCTTAAAAATGATCAAAATAATTCAGGAATTGTGTTCTAGACGATGACCCAACCACTTCTTAGTGGTTTTGATCAACATCCTGGTGGGATTAAAGAGATGGTCTTCACGTGTTTTTAGAGGAGGTTTGCTATGAATGATTCAATAAGTCACTGTTAGCTCTGTCCTAGTCTATAGCAATCTTAGTTAATGTCAATCAGTTGTAAAAACGATTTTTTGAAACGCAAAATAATAAACAAGAAGATTTTATCAACTATTTCTAAAATACAGCTTTAAATAACGATATTTTCAACACAAACAATGTTAACATACTTACCACAAATTAAAATTAAAATACTATAGTATTGCTTGGAATTAAAGTTAATATTGATAAAAGTGCAATAATATATTATGAGTATAATAAATTAAATAATATATTATAAAATATTAAAATATAATTTTACAATACGTTATATGATTAATAACTTTACGTATCACTTTATTGAAAACTTAACTATAAAATGTATTATAAAACAGGGCTCAAATTCCAGGAGAGAATTACACAAGGTGCAGTCTACTAAATAATTTATTCTGCCGACCTGATCTATGGTGACTGCATTCATGATAACGGAAGTGTCGCTCGAGATAGAAGTCGTACATGGCTGTAAAGTGCTGGTAGTATCAAATAGCAGTTGATAGAGGAGAGTAATAAAACCTCCTCACGATCTCATCCCACTCTACTGGTTCTCTTCACCGCCTTGACGCTTTCTTTCTAACAACCATTTCTAACTAAAAACATTTATTTCAATCATCTACAACCATATAATTTCATCATCAACTGTTTACAGCCTGTGGCCAGGTCAGTTTAGTAAAATTCGGACATATTACTGTTTCTTTCCACCACTCCTCCTCCTTTAATCGCTTCCATTCTTTTCCTCCCACTCGCACAGTTGCTTTTATCTGATCCTCTCATTTCTTTCCTTGTCTCCTTTGTAGTATGTTTTCTACATACTTTATATTCATCCTGATGATGATGATGATGATGACGACAATCATCACTTCTCTCTCTTACATCATCGCTATTTTAAACATCCTCACATAATTCCCTCTTTCTTTATCTTAAACCCAGTTTCTAAGCCCCCTACATTAAAAAATACCTAGGCTGCACGGTCTAAGGCGTTACCCTCGTGGTAGAATAGTCTATGCCGATTACAGGAGTTCGAAGTTAGAATCTCAGTCGGCCGTATTGAGAGGGGTTTTCCCTAAATTGTTTTTAATTCTCCTTCCAGGCAAATATGTGTAAACTTCCTCTAATTATAACCTTCCTACGTGAGCGTATAACCCGAGCAACGGTGGTGCTAAAAAACAACATATCTACCAAATATTTTCATTCCTTTTAGAACCAACAATAATATTATCCTTTTAAAACTAAGACAAATCTGATAACTAAACAATCTACATATTTTACTTCAATGCATTCATACGCTAACCCATATGATCTGCAGCCTTATTTGTCAAACATCTATTGGTTTTGACAGTTAACCCTAATTTCGAAAATAAACATAATTTGTGGCCTTTTATTGTATGTTTTATTTTTTTACAATAATATTATGGCTCCTTTCAATTTTTGGTTCATTTGAATGGCATATTCTTCTTCTTATTATTATTACTATTACTGTAAGCTTCATCACCATTATTATTACTATTATTATATTTATATAGGAATATGATTACACGTTTTGTTTGGATTTGTAAACTATTTTTTATCACTGCGTCTTACTACCTGTTGAGATTACACGGATATAATTATAACCACTCTAATGTAAAGTGGATGAGAAAATAAGCATTTTAAAGGTAATATACCCGCATTTGCGTTGAAGGAAATTGGGAAGCAATTAAGAAAAAACACTCTCTGTTTATCTGGCCGGTATTTGAACCCCTACCTCCCCCATCTTAAGCAGGCCAGTCTAACACGAGAGAGACGGCTTAGACCATTCGACCACCGAAGCGGGCTGTTAACTATTAATAATTCCAATAAGTTACTTATAACATCTCAGCGCTATTCGTAACTTGGACCTTGATATTTTACTGTTCAAAGGTGTTGCCGGTACTAGTTCCACACCATCGTTTTCATCGTGCTTGTCATCAAGGTTATTATTATTAGCACCGCGTCTTACTAACCATTCGGGTTATACGCCCATACACTAATGTGTAATGGTAGGGTGATTATGGGATGAAATGGAGGACCTACAGTTTAACGTGGGATCCGAACCATGGTGGAGGCCTGGCATGCCTCACATTCACAAGTTGTGATTAAAACACGTCTTGTCAGAGGTGAAGGAAGGGTTTGGCAATCAGATAAATCTGTGCCGGGACCGAGGATTGAACCCCGGACCCCCAGCACAGAAGTCTGACACCTTACCCCTAGACCACCCGGTCCCAATATTATTGCATCAATTTCTCTAAAATTTTCAAAATTCTTACTCCAAATAAAAAATGATTATAATTTTATTCACACAAACTTAACTTAATAATAACTCATATTATAATGAGACAAAAATTATTGGTGAAGGATTCAACAGAAACCGCGGGTGAGCTTGTAACTGCCCTTTGGATATTTTCAAGCATGTCACCCTCTCAAAGAAATCAATCATGTGGAAGTGATGTACCATTGTAAGATTATGAAAATTTTTATAAAAGATTTGAACTAAAATAACTAATACAAGAAACATATTATGTTACTTTTAACCAAAGGCCCAGGAATCTGTTTGTCTAGGGAGGGAGGGGTGGGCCATGTCAAATGACGTCATGTCCAGATTAATTTGGGTTGAGTAAAACACACATAATTAAGGCTATGTGCACATAATTTGCAACGGCGTCAGAATGGAAGGAATAGATTCTAAATCTTTTGCTACCAAACGTTATAATAAAATATAGAGTTTCAATATCCCTTTTATTCCTATTCGTACCAAGTTATGTGATTGCTGAGTAAAATTTGATTTGGTGTTTATTTACAGAAAATATTGATGAAGCATTTCGGAACCAATACATAGAGAAATACATATACAAACACATATTAAATTAAGATGGACGGAAGTCCGTCAATGACAAGTACTTCAACTCAGCGACAAATACTAACACTAGTATATTTACGCTAAAGAAAATGGCTGTAACCTCTAAACGTTCATATATTTTGTATTAAATATATATATAACTTTTCACTTTAAGTATTAGTCTGAACTATTTTTAATAGTAATTTATCATCATAGTTATCATAAAATATTAATAGGATACATGCTGTATTTGATATAAAATGTTGGTAATTTCAATTTGTCTCTTAACATCATTTTATCTTCGCGGAAGTGTCAGACCGTAAGATTGTAGGGCTATTAGAAATTAGGACTAAAAGAAGACCACGGTCTAATATATACTTGTCTGGCTACTCTATATTTCCAGTAATCAGATGATAATAATATGGCGGACAAGTTTGGTTTATGTGTGTCTAGATTCATATACATTTGAATAATTGTAGGTGTTAACTTAACAACTATTCAATTATTCTATAATGAATCAAACAAGATTTTCACCAGTGGGCTAAAGATACATGTTAAGGATATTTATAACTTAAAAGAGGAAATTTATACAGCCAAAGACAATCTGGATCATTACCAAAGACAATCTGGATCATGACCAAAGTCATGAAAAAAAATAGTTTCGTTATCTTTGTTCCTAATTTAATAAAAATATCATATTAAATTAATATGTGCATCTGCATTTCATCATACCGTTCAAAACGTAGACTCGTTTGAACATCCTGCAGAGTAAAAATATTACTATTAGCGGTAACACTGAGATTTACAAAGATCAGAGTTTACTATCGTCCGAAAATATCTCGATTGGTATTCAAGCCATACAGTTTTTAATTTTGCAATTTTTTTAATAATTATATTATCATATAATGAAAAGTTTGATTCCCTCTATATTTACATTAAACTTTTTTAAACCAACATTGAATAAGATTGGAATAATAGTACTAGTACTTACACGTGTAAGGTTTTTTATTGATGAAGACACTAAAGTGACTATTATAATTTTATTTCACACACACAAACACACACACACACACACCTATTCCCTTTAAAATATAATGCATTTTAATTTATTTACTAAAAAGTATTGTACACGAGCTTATGTCAACAACACAATTTTTTATGCTTAGGTGTTAGATTTTACTAGCTCCAATTTTATCCACTGAAATATATGATACAGTAGACACTAATAGCATTATTTATACTATAAAAATTAAAGGTCTGGGATTGAAAATTTGTATTATCTATCTGCTTGAGGAATCTATTTTTTCCAAGCAACAGTGATGCTTTGTTTACGATCCACCTGTCCTGGCCAAGTTTAAACAACATTTTTGTTTAATATGTTTTTTTCAAACTAATAGAGTCTGCAGCATAAGGGCAACTCCTTAAAAATATTATACATGTAAAAAGGTTTGACAAGTATACCCGCAAAAAATACCACTGCAAGCAACACTAACGTAAGAATTCTTTCAAAAAATACAACAAAGAGCTTGAAATTTATAAAAAAAGCTTTATACAACTGATATTATTTTGTTAATATCATATTTACGTGAACTATTTTACAAATACAAAAGAAGTGATCTCAAAGAGTCATCACAAACACAGAGCTATTCCTATTTCAAAGACAATTTTAATAACCAAAGCAGCACAACATCAACAAATAAACAATTACTCTTATTTTAGCAAATATAATTATATCTAATAAAGTACGGCTGTGGTTTTAATTTAATACTATAGAGGTTGTCCGAGAATTCCCCGTAACACTGGCACTAGTGAATATGTTGTTATGTGTTGAGGAGGTTTGGTGTTGTTTATTTTTCTCTTGGCTTAGGTTGGAAATACTGTTTTAAAGGTGACACATTTCAGTCATTCTCTCACATCATGGCTGACGTAAGCGGACAGATATTTCAGCTGCCCCACCATGGCTGACATAGGCGGCAACAGTTACAGGGTTGAGGAGGGGTTAGTGACAAGTGTGTGAGTTCATGAACGACAGCATACGGGACAAACAATAAGGCAAATAATGAATGCATTTCAGAAAGGATTTAATAAGACCCCACCTCGTAAAGTAACAAAGCTTAGTTGCGGAAAAACATGCCTTTACTATAGGCAACGTTAAAGACAGGCCACGAAGTGGACGAAAAAAGACGCGATTAGAAACATGTGCTGCCGTCACTCATTCAATTTAACGATCTTCAGTGAAACCAATTTGTAAAAGAGCAGCTTAAACTTTGTGTACCGCAATCAACAATACATGATTATTTTTAAAAAAAGACTTGAAATTTAGGTCGTTTTACCTGATGTCCATTAATTAATCATCGGATGGCGACATGGAATTGTGGCTGCGATATGTTGCGCTTTGTTTTCACAATTTCTAACGGAAGTGTCCCGCGCTAAAGTGATTTTTACAGATGAACGTGCACTTGATCGCAATACACTTCTGGGATGAAGAGAATCCTCATTTCCCGAGTGAGTTAGAAATGAATGCACTCCATTTAATGATAATATGGGCTGGGATAATATCAAATCATTTGCTCGAACCATATTTTACTTTTTCTCGACAACTCGGATGGAGAGTAACGTGATCGTAAAAAGAAATCGAACTTGAAATTTTGATAACTATCGACGTTTCATGACCCCCTGAAAAAAAAAAGTTGTTTTAGCGATGTCGTCTGTCTGTCTGTCTGTACCTCGGGATAGAGCCGAAATTATTTTACCGATTTGGCTAAAAATTGCTATTTGGGGTTCTCAAGGTCCCCCTGAGGTTTAAAAAAATTAGATATCTAATCCTAAATTTAAGGGAAAAAAGAGAAAAAATAGATTTTCTCGAAATTTGCTCTAATGATTTTGAATACATTTTATATCTAGACATTGTTTACCGTAATAAAAAATATGGCAATACTCATTTTCTCATTAAAATTAATTTGAGACTACTTTCCATGAGGGAAATTTTCCAATTTTCATCATTTCTCCACAACTATCTGATATGTTAAATAACTTATTATTGTAAAGTTTAGTATTTTTAAATATAATATCTTTTATTTGAAATATATTTTATAAAACCAATAATTTCTAAGCTATAAGCAAATAAATATACTTTTTAATTCAGGGTTCATGAAAATGAAATTGATTCTAATGCTCTTTGCTGGACAGATATGTTTTTATTTTCTCTTTCTTTCTGCAACAGTGTTCCTAGTTCCTAATGCCATAGAGTAAGTAAGTAACAGTGTATATTATTTCATTGGTGATTTTTGATGTAGTATTTATAAAATTATGTATAAACCTACTATTTCCTTTCACAAATCTCAAGAGTTCTTAGTAAATGTTTATTTTTAAGATAAAAGAGGGAATAAGTCCGTTCTGTGCGGTGAAAACTACCATTTATTTTTTTAAAGGATACGTATATGGTGGTACTTATTTGAAATGTTGGAAATATGGTTTATACTAAAGTTATTTCAAGATAAGTGTATCATGGAACGTGTGTGGCTACAGTAAGATGAGGTTCCCGCTTATTTTGCTCTAGTTGTTGAATATTTGTTAGTTGTTTGCAACGGTATATATTGCGGGTAATATTGTTAATTTTTTTTACATTTCTAATGCTTTTTATTTGTTACCCTTATGGTATGGAATATATTAGTTTAAAAAATTTCCAACTAAACGGAAAG
The DNA here is from genome assembly GCA_033556935.1 of Timema podura. Taxonomy (NCBI): domain Eukaryota; kingdom Metazoa; phylum Arthropoda; class Insecta; order Phasmatodea; family Timematidae; genus Timema; species Timema podura. The sequence goes on from JAVRXN010000009.1 coordinate 51,014,210, forward strand.
TTTGTTTAAACTTGCATAAATCACTATCAAAATAGCGTAGGATTAAGGTAGAGCAATTCAATTTGAAGATTCAAATATCATTGCACATACAAAAAATAAAGATTTTAATTATATATTATTATTATTATTATTATTATTATTATATTATTAGCACTGCGTCCTACTACCCGTTCGGGTTATACGCACTTACGCTAATGTGTGATGGTAGGGTGATTGTGAGATGAAATGGAGGACCTACAGTTTAACGTGGAATCCGAACCACGGTGGAGGCCTGGCATTCTTCACATTCATAAGTTGTGATTTATACACGTCTTTTCAGAGGTGAAGGAAGGGTTTGGCGATTTAATGTAAAACTGAATGGTTATTACAGATGTATGGAAGTCAAACCACTTATACAAACACCTACATACGTATCATAAGTAAATGACTGTACAATTTACCTACACCCCGCTCCCCTTGCCTTCCTATGGTAAGTATGAGGAGAGTGAGGGATGATACATGAGACTGATGATGGTGGAAAGCAGAGAGGACCTTCAGTTTAACGTGAGCTTTCCAAACCACGAGAATTGTTCAATGTATAGGAGAGTAAAACATCACCATAAATAATATTATATTGATGTTGTATAAATAAATAGATTTTTTCTATAGAGATATCGTTCCATACATTTCACTCTTGGTTTTCGTCTTTGACTAATGAGGGCTAATTTTGAAATTTGCTTACCCACGAGAGCTCTTAGTGACTGGTGCGGATATTGTTAACTAGTGAATGTTGTTGTAATATGTATAAATTGTAATGTGAATGAAAGTAGAATTGTAGATAGATCATGAAGTTTTTAGTTTAGTGTTTTTAATTTATGTGCTCATTGCACTGATTCAATATAGTAAGTTTTATCATTTTGTTTAGTGTACTATGGTATGCAGAGTCAGAAGAGTGATGGTAGCCTCTGGGACTGCAATAGGACCACTTGGATGATAGAAGAAGAGTGGTGAACTGCGCAAACTCTAGAATATATATATACATATTTAAGATTTATACAAAAATTACTCATAGCACAAATAAAAATAATAAAATTATACCCGCTTCGATGGCCGTATGGTCGAAGACGTCATTCTCTTAATAGACTAAATTTCTGGGGATATAGAGATCGGGTTAAAATCCCGGTAGGGTGTAATGAATTTGGTTTTTTCTAAAGGTTGTTTCCACTCTCCCTCCGGGGAAGAGAAATTACACTGTCTATTAATTAAAAAAACCTTTCTATACGCTTTGGTGGCCACATGGTCTAAGTAGTTACTCAGGAGTACTGGTGCACCTCCCCATAAAGCACCGACATTGACAGAACATTAGATAATTGAAACAAGAACACCCCCCAAAGTAGAATCTATACAAAAAGAAAATAATAATGGAAATAGTTAAGTTATAGGTAACAGTAAGTATATACTAATTGGGTGGTTTATTAGACACATAAATTATTATATAGGCAGGAAATACAAAGTATAAATATACATTTAATGAGCAGATTGAATTGATATCTTCCCTTGAATATAATAAGATGTAAATAAATATGTTGATAACATTTGAGCAAAGCCAATATTTATTAGAGAACATATTTTAGCTAGGCAGAAACTAACATAGTTCAATTATTACATAGTAGCCCTAGCGATTAGCATCAAGCTAAATGAATATTAGTTTTATTAATTGGGATAATATATTATTAACAAACGAAACAGAATACATACAACAGTATCTATGTATAGGTATGTTGCCGCAGTGGTTGATGGGATATTAAAAATGAGTGATAAGTTAGGTGACGACCCTACTAATAGTAAACAGAGTGGCCCATACAACTAACTAGGCCATGAGGACCAGTGTGAGAAACAAATACATTGTAACAATAATAGTCCAATTTGGACATGTTCAACAGAAAGGAGCCTCCATTTAAGTTTATTTCCAACTGGGAACCTAAGCCAGCTAGTAATACGTGCTGGCCAAGTGACCACCACTACTCTTGGGCAGTTAATATCACCAACATTGACCTCTCAAGAACAATACTCGAATAGCCTGCATTAGCTAAACTAAACCATTTGTATTATACTGTCTTATTACTTATATGGTCATTTTCAATACCAAATCATTATATGAAAGACAATAACATCATTATGCCTTACGTACTTAAAGATCAGAAATAAATAATTAAAATAAATTCATTATTTCAACCTTAACCTATGACTATCTACATTTTGTGCTAGTAATATTTTTGGAGCTAGTATTATCTCTCTCCACTAAATTAATATTAACTTACAGCTTAGGTGACTTGGCGGTCTAGGGGTAAGGTGTTATACTTATGTGTTGGGCGTCCGGGGTTTAATCCTAGGTCCCAGCACATATTTATCTGATTGCCAAACCCTTGCTTCACCTCTGACAAGACGTGTATTAATCACAACTCGCGAATGTGTAGAATGCCAGGCCTCCACCGTGGTTCGGATCCCACGTTAAACTGTAGGTCCTCCATTCAACTCACAATCACCCTACCATTACACATTAGCATAAGTGTGTATAACCCGAACGAGTATTAAGACGCGGTGCTAATAATAGTAACCATACAACCTTCTAGATAATTTTTTCCGTGAAGAGGACACCTATCTTATTTTGACCGACGTGGTTATGCAGTCTCGGGCACTTCACCCAGCAATTTTGAGGGACCACTCGTTGCTCGTCGGATAGTCAATGTAGTAGAAGGAATGAGATTTTCTTGTTTTTTGCTTATATATATAGTAAAGAAGGAAAGGAGGGGAAGAAAGGAGTACTCTCTCAAACATGCTTGAACAATATTCGCTGGGAGGGTGGAGAACACATCACACAATGCCATCCCCTTCCTTCAGCAAGTGTAGCAAATGGATAATGGGCACACGTGTGGCCAAGCCTGGCGTATCAAATTCTTTGAAGTTAATGACAAGCCTTGGGTTTACTTTGCATTTTTCTTGTCATGAGCAGGTCATGGATTGAAGTAGGCGTGGCTCAGTCTAATGGGACACGCTAACACAGCACTAATTAAACAGAGGATAAAACTTGATGAGTACTCATATTTTCGTAGATGTTGTGGTATACTGGCTAAAATATGCCAACACTGATTGGTACAGCAAACTTACCATCATTAATGAATACTGGCATGGGTTTGGGAACGATATAGGATAGTAACCTGTTCTACTCGATTTAAAATTACTTCAAGAAACTGTGAAATAATAACCTCAGATGACCAAATCTATATGGGCAGCTGAGGTTAAAACTGGAGGACCAATCTGTTGACAAATTGGCGATAGCATGGACTATTCTTGAAACCTGAAATGTAAAAGAAGTGTTTAGTAAAGAGAATAAACTTTTAGAAGAAATTATTGAAAAAAAAAAGATATTCTGTGTGTTTGTGAAACCAAGTGGAAAGGAAAATATATTTTGATTACGAGTGATAGTAGGCTGGCTCTGTGGTCAGGGGTGAACCCATGTGTTAGGGGAAGTCAGAGAGTAGGTTTAATCCTAGACCCAACGGCTTAAATTATTGTGAAAAATATGACTTGGTATAATCTATACATTTATGGGTACGAATGAAAATAATCATGTTGGTTTCTAGTTATGCTTGGGTGAAGGGGTGAAGGGGAATACGAGAATGTGAGAGTGTAGTTCAATGACGTCTTGAATGCATGTGAACCAGGTTAAATAATTATCTCTTTAAGATATAGGAATGGCATCCAAAGAGAGAATTCCAAAGAGAGAAAGAGAGTAAGAAAGAGTGTGTCAGGAAGGTATTGTGATGACAGGGTAAATGAGAATGGTAATGAGTTAGTGAGTCTTTGTTTGTAAAAAGGTTTATCTCTGTCAAACACATGGTTTAAGCAAAAATATATTCAATTGTATACATGGCAAAGGGGTGATTCTAGAACGTTGATTGATTTGTGTTGTATGATGAGACTGAGAAGTTTATTAAAAAATTTTAGGGCTGTCCATGGACCTGAATGGGAAAATGATCACTTCCTAATGATTTCAGTAATTTAACTAGGTAGGAATTTTGTGAGGAAGCGGCGCAAGAGTATTAAGGAAATAAGAGTGAAAGTGGAAAAGTTGCATGACAAAAGTTTGAGAGCAATATGAAAGAGAGCTGGGCTGAAAATTAACTTTACAAGATCATGAATAGAATATTGAAATAAATTTTAATAATATTGTAAGTGATTGGAACAAAATAAAAGAGGCTGCAGTTGACTAGGCAAAAATGTGTGTCAATCTGCGGTGTCGGAATACTTAAAAAGAGAAGCATGGGAGAATGAACATGGGAAATAAGCTGTGAGAGAAAATGTCTTAAGCGTACAAACGAATGATTGCTGTGAAGAGTTAAACAGAACATAAGAAGTTGTTGGACATCTAAAGAGAGAAAATAATTAAGGCAAATAAAGTAGTAAATGAGAGTAAAGAGCAAATAAGATTAAAAGAAGGAGAAATAATGCAAAATGATTTTGAAGGATATAAGAAACTGTTCTGGAAGTGAGTAAAGGGATCGAAATAAGGAGTGCAAGGTTAGACCTATGGCATTCAGAATGAACGTGGTGAAGTGATTTGAGGTGAAAATTGTATGAGAGAGTGATGGAGGAAGTAGCTTGAGCAAATGTATACAGAAAATGTGGAGCAAGTAGCAGAAAATAGGAAAAATGTAATGATGAGTGAACAAATTAATGAGGCTAAGGTGCTACAAGCTATGAAATTGTTAAAGAATGGCAAATATTTAGGCGTATATGGGATCACAATAGAAATGCTTGTCTGGGTGCAACGGTACTACTTGCCAGATAGTGTGAGTTGTTCAATGTGTATGCAGTGATTTTGAATATTCCTAATGACAAGAGGAATGCTGTCATTGTTCCTTTGTACAAAGGCAAAGGAAGTGAGATTAAATATAAGAATTATAGGGCAATTAATTTACTGCGTATTCCAGGTAAAATTTTTGAAAGGGCGTGTGAAAAAACTGTGAAAAAGATTTGGGGTGTGCAATGTGGTTTCAAATCAGGTAGAAGTTGCATGGACCTGATATTTTCATTGCAACATCTGATTGAAAAATGTATTCCATTAAGGAATAAAATTTATTGTGCGTTTGTTGATCTGAAGAAAGTGTACGATAGGGTGAATAGAAATATGTTATGGAATGTTCTTAGAGTGTATAGTGCTAAACACGGTTAATAAATGTAATTATGGCAGTGCATGGTGGAGCTAAAGAGTGCGTTAGTGTGGATGGAGTTTTGGGCGAATGGTTTGGCATTGAACAGGGTGTAAGACAAGGTTGTGCTATGTCTCCATGATTGTTTAATATTTTCATGGATAAGTGTTTGAGCGATCCTTGTGAAGGTGCGGTTGGTGTACAAATGGACAATGTGAATCTGAGAGTGCTGTCATATGCACATGATAACGTATTAATGGCTCAGAATTAAAGTTGCTTGCAGAATGCATTAAATCATTCGAATGGCATGCCAGACAGAGTGGATCTTCGTATAAATCTCTCCAAGTCTGAGGTGATAGATTTTTATAATGACAGTGCAGAAAATATATGTATGTATATATGTAATATAGTATATATGTATGTATATGTATGTATGTATATATGTATATATGTATGTATATATGTAAGTAATGTATTATGTATATATGTATGTATGTATATATGTATGTATGTATATATGTATATATGTATGTATATATGTATGTATGTATATATGTATAGTATGTATGTATGTATGTATGATATGTATGAATATGTATGATATATGTATGTATGTATGTATGTATTATGTATGTATGTATGTATGTATGTATATGTATGTATGTATATTATGTATTATGTATGTGTATGTATGTATGTATGTATGTATGTATGCATGTATGCATGTATGTATGTATGTATGTATATGTATGTAGTATGTATGTATGTATGTATGTATGTATATATGTATGTAGTATATGTATGTATGTATAGTATGTATGTTATGTATGTATGTAATGTATGTATGTATGTATGTATGTATGTATATATGTATGTATTATGTATGTATGTATATATGTATGTATGTATGTATGTATGTATGTATGATGTATGTATGTATGTATGTATGTATGTATATGTATGTATGTATGTATGTATGTATGTATGTATGTTGATATGATGTATGTATGTATTATGTATGTATGTATATATGTATGTATGTATGTATGTATGTATGTATGTATGTATGTATGTATGTATGTATGTATGTATGTATGTATGTATGTATGTATGTATGTATGTATGTATGTATGTAATGTATGTAATGTATGATGTATGTATGTATGTATGTATGTATGGTATGTATGTATGTATGTATGATGTATGATGATGTATGTATGTATGTATGTATTAGGAAAAACCAGACGTCTTCTACGTCCACTAATTATCGAATGTAGTACAGAGTAGTTCTTGTGTTGGGTTAAAAGTAGTTTTAGCATGGCACAACACCACTCTCACAGTAGACTAGACTGCCGATGATGGGGAGATGGAGGCTCAAATCTTTGTCAAGTGTACTCAGGCTACTTTTTAAAATGGTTTTCCGCTCTCTTTCCACGCAAATGTGACTAACTTCCTCTTAATATAGTCTTTATAATCCTAAAACCATTGGCGTAATTAGCGCATAAGCGTATAACCCAAACGAGTTGTGAGACGCGGTGCAAAAAATATTTGAATGTTTGTACAAACAAAACTTATCCATATCTTGTAATTTTAGAAATGTTTGAAAATTATCAATCACAATGTCTAAACTACCAATTCGTGTTAAGGATATACTATCGGAAGAAAGTCTTGATAGTAGTATGTATTGGTATCGAAAGAATAATTTGGATATTTTATCCAAATTTATCAATTTTAGTGGCTTTACGTACGAAAATATTGATATTTTCTTTATTTACATCTTGTTTTATATATTAGAGCTTTTGTTTTATCTACTAACACTAGATAAAACCTTTCCATTTTAAAAGTGTTTTTCCTGCAGCGTATCTTATCACTAAAAATAACAAATGTGTAGTCACAATATTGAAGAATTCGACTCGCTCAATTCTTAGCAAAACAGTAGGAACGTTTAATCAGATTATCAGCGTATGGGCTTAAAAAATCCATCAGCAAGATAAATACATTCAATTTAACCAAATTTTTTTCTATAATTAGCTTATACCGGTGTGTGAATAATCAAGAGTAAAAGTATCTAAACAAAATTACTGGGGAAAACACCGATATTATGAATTATTGAAATTTTTCCTACATAACTGCTCCAAATTATCCGTATATTTACACTTAGGTGCTAGGGATGAGAAGGTACACTTAAAAAGAAATGCACCTGAATTTTCACGAATAAAAATGAAACGTAATTTAAAAAAATATCTCTTAATACAGCCCAAATGAGATTCAAGCTCTGACCTCCCTTCATTTGGAAACCTGACAAGGACAATACCTTAGACTCAACGCCCAAAGAAAAGTATTTTTAGGTTATACCCCTATGTACTAATTACGCTAATGTGTTAGGGATGAGGATGTCTGAATTTAGAGGAAATGTATCAGATTTTGCGTGGAGGAAGAGTGGAAAACCATTTAGTAAATCCACCCTCAGTAATTGACCTGAATTTGAACCCAACACCCCCTGTCACCAGCAGTCTAATCTGTTGTGAGAGTGACGCCCTAGACCGTATGGCCACTAAATCAGGTAGTGAATTATTAAATTCACTACATTCATTTTCAATGTAAAAAACTGCGTAAATGTTTGCTCTAGAATGATCAACTAGTTATAAAACTTTAGAGAAGACACAGAGAATTTCCAACGATTTTTTACAAAACTAATGAACTGTTAACATATTAAACAAAATTTTTCATCAATAGAATTACCTACTGGAGTGTTAAAGTAAATAGATACGATGGATTAATCAGCATAGCTATTATTGTTTGCTAATTACGTTTGTAGCCGCATCTTAATATCATATTCTTTAAATTAAAGAATGTCACCTGGACACGGGAATCGAGCCCGGTACGCCAATGATCTAACCACTGAGCTATCCGGGAATCATCCCATGCCCAGGGTCATTCTTCAATCATATTTTAAGACAGAGTATGTGGTGGACGTGCGGAATTCATCAGCTACAAATGTGTGATTTATTAAGATCACGAGCTATCAGATAATGTTGTCACCTTCAATTTGGCAGTTGGCTTTTTGTTGTACGAGTACAAATATTTTATGATTTACAATTGGCAGCATAAAGCCAACTACCGAATGATGGTAGGCTGCGTTGTCATTTTATCGTTGGATCTCTATGGGTGCGAAATATGGTCTCTTATCTTAAACGATGAAAAGGATTTAGGGTGCTTGAAAATAAGGTGCTTAGGAAGATGATTGGTAAAAAAAGTGGTGAGGCTACTGGGAAGTGGAGAAGCTTACATAATGATCTGTTACACACTTTGTACTCATCACATCTATTGTTAAGATTAATTATGTTTCATAGTTACGGTGGGAAGGACACGCAATATAAATGGGAGATTCTGGAACCGTGTTCGAGGTACTGACTGGCAAACCCAACTGGGAAGAGACCATTGGGAAGACATAAACGAAAATGGGAGGATAACATTATAATTGACCTGCAATAAAGTGTAATGAGGTGGACTGGATATAACTAGCTTAATATAGGGATGGGTGTACGTATTTTTGTAAGTGCAGCAATGAACTTTAGATTTTATAATGCCATAGAGTAAGTAATGCCTATCATAGTTTTCAAGACAGTAATACAATCATAACCAAATACAAATCAAATTTGATTTAATATTAGAGGCACCTTTTAATTTGGTTAATTTTATGTTTCAAAAGATACAATTTAATCAACGTAGTTTTTCTAGTAATCCCATAAGATTTTATTTTTAACCATCTTAGCTAGTAGATTAACAAGGTTAGGTCAATTTCTATAAATAAAACAAATTTCTATTTTATTATTAATTGTGCACTCTTACATAATATTCACTCCTAACTATGCATTATGCACGAATAAAAACCTAGCCTTACTCAATATTGTAGATATGCAAATAACTTGAACTGGCAGTAAGTCATGATGGACAGAAAATTACTTTCTATTTTGAATGAATACAATTTACTACTCAATAAGATTTAAAATAATTGTTTTACAAAAAGGTAGGGTAAGTGTTCATTTTAACCACGTCGGTTATTTAACAAAACCAATCAAGGTATTTGATGGGAAATCCATCTCCATATTTATTAGATTATTCACCATATGCTATCCTTTTTTTACGCAATCCTAAAATGTTTTGTTTTATTTATTGTTATTTTTTTTTTAATTTCACAAATATATATACACGTCTAATTATTTGTGTGATTAATGTTCTAGTTAAGTGACAATTATTTGGCGTTCATTATTCATATTAATTTGGGTGTTTAATTGTATTCTCACAAAATCGTTCACAAAATAATTTATTATTAATTACATATTTGAACGATTATGTATAAACACTATAACCATTCGAAGGTTTGTATATCTCAATCGACACAAATAAATGTTTTATTGATAACATTAATCAATAATAAAAGTTAAAGCATAACTATGGGGATATTTGAGTACCTTTACTCTCCAAAATGTTGAACATTTATTACGAGGAAAAAAAAAATGGGAAGATTCAAATTGCGGTTGTTTAGATGAAAAAGAATTAAATAATCAGTCAGTTATTTACATCTCACGCCCACTGGTAGGTTTACAATTTCCACGTCAGCCGTGATTGTAAGCGGTTCATGGATGTAATTGAAGGCATGAGAAAAGGTATGACAAAAAATAAAATTTTAGGAGATGATCAAAAGGTTTTTTTTAACAAATTCCTAATTTTTGTTGAAAATACTTGAATTTATATAGAGAATCGCTGCAAAAAATAACACAATGAAAAGTATTTTAGTTGCTATATCTCCTTCCAATTAATGAGCACTATGATGAAGTAAAATTTGAGTTAGCTGGCTTTCATTCTCATTCTAGTTTGTGACTGAATTTTTTTTTTTTGCTTACTACACGATTCTCATCACCAATAAATACTTTATACTTAAGTTGCATGGATATATTAAAAATAAATGGTATGGAAATCCACATGGACTTTTTCACTCTATTATTTAAAAATCAGATATTTACTCAAAACTCGTAATATATGTGGAAAAAAATAATTTACACTAGCAAACCTAAGCGTAAACTGTACTATACTTAAGTAAATCTTTTTTAAGTCACGGTTGTAAATTTTATTGTTTTATTTTTAAAGAATGTCCTCATTCGTATGTTTGGACCAATAAAAATGATAGATTTTGGGTCTACGAGAGTCATCACTTAGTATTAAAATTTCAATTTCCAGATACAATTTTAACATTTTATTAGGTGTTTCACATCTTCAGGTCATCGCATTGCTATTAAATTCCTCATTTATAAATGTTGACCAATAAAAAAAGTAAATATAAACTATTGAGTCTAAAATGAAAGCGATAGATCATTGTTGTACAAACATTCCCAATGACAGTGCCAACACCTCGTTTTCATTCTCAACAACATACATTATATAAATTACAGAAACAAGATATGAATTAAGAATGTTCAGAACACTTAGTGGTAGAACAAGGAGTAATTTTTTATCTGGTCTTCACAGAAAACAATATATATATATATATCTAGAATAATAATGAGGGAAAAAAATTAATTCTCTGAGATTCTGTCCAATACCTAGCTATGGTTCTCAGTCCTTCATAAAGATGTATGTATGTATAGTACTCAACCCAAAGGTTGGTTGGATCCTCAACAGTTTCACTGTCAGCTGCAAAGCCTGGTCCGCACTGAGGAAGCGAACTAGGGAAATGAGGAGTGAGGTAGTTTCCCGTTGCTTTCCTCACTGAACTAGGTGGTAGTATTGGGCATCAGTCTGCCAAGCTCACCGATACGATTAGACCAATTGACCCACCCTACAAGTGACCCCTTCACTTTATTCACTACAGGGACTGGATGAATATTTTATATTATTACTAGTATCGTTCATAGCTCTGCCACTTTCATATTTGTAAAGGACATATGTGAGACTATGACAGATCAATGGAAGTAACAACTTTCTCTAGCCAATACCAGAAGATAATGTTCATTGTAAACACTACATCTAAGCAGTCTGAGACAGAGCAATGGAAGTAACAACTTTCTCTAGCCAATACCAGAAGATAATGTTCATTGTAAACACTACATCTAAGCAGTCTGAGACAGAGCAATGGAAGTAACAACTTTCTCTAACCCATACCAGAAGATAATGTTCATTGTAAACACTACATCTAAGCAGTCTGAGACAGATCAATGGAAGTAACAACTTTCTCTAGCCCATACCAGAAGATATGGTTCATTGTAAACACTACATCTAAGCAGTCTGAGACAGAGCAATGGAAGTAACAACTTTCTCTAGCCTATACCAGAAGATATGGTTCATTGTAAACACTATATCTAACCAGTCTGAGACAGATCAATGGAAGTAACAACTTTCTCTAGCCTATACCAGAAGATATGGTTCATTGTAAACACTATATCTAACCAGTCTGAGACAGATCAATGGAAGTAACAACTTTCTCTAGCCTATACCAGAAGATATGGTTCATTGTAAACACAACATCTAGCTAGTCTGAGACAGATCAATGGAAGTAACAACTTTTTCTAGCCTATACCAGAAGATATGGTTCATTGTAAACACTATATCTAAGCAGTCTGAGACAGAGCAATGGAGAAGTAACAACTTTCTCTAGCCTATACCAGAAGATATGGTTCATTGTAAACACTATATCTAACCAGTCTGAGACAGAGCAATGGAAGTAACAACTTTCTCTAGCCTATACCAGAAGATATGGTTCATTGTAAACACAACATCTAGCCAGTCTGAGACAGATCAATGGAAGTAACAACTTTTTCTAGCCTATACCAGAAGATATGGTTCATTGTAAACACTATATCTGACCAGAATGAGACAGATCAATGGAAGTAACAACTTTCTCTAGCCTATACCAGAAGATAGAGTGTATTGTAAACAATATAGCTGACCTGAACATACAAATTAATATAAACAGCCCTAATTGACCAAAGACGAATAACAAGTGTGAAGGGGGCAATTTTCATCAATAAACAAACTTGTAGACCCCTATGCCAGATTGCCTTGAAAAAATTATTGTTCAATACATAAAACATATGTGTTTATTATAGAACAAACAATACAAACTATACAAAGTTCCTTTTAGTTTCAAGGAGAAAGAGGTTGTGTCAAATAATAAAATAAAGAGCCCCCGTTAAACGGAAATAAAAGTTAAATAGGGTTAAACAAATAAACACACTAAACAAAACAAGAACAATTACTTTCACGTGCGTTGAAGAGGCGGAGGGTGGAGTTAAAAATATGATAGGCAAAGAAATTAAAAAAAAAATTTTTTTCCGTCCTTACGCTATACTATAAATAGTTGAATCTTAATAACTTATATAATTTTCAGTATTTTATTAATTATTGGGTAGCAAGCACTCTTCAGAATATAGGGGATAATGCTGAACACTTGATTTTAATGATGAATAATTAAAGATTGGTCGAATAGTAATGTTCGCTAATCCGAGTATTCCCTTTACCTACAAACCTTGAATATCAAACCCTAAACCTAATGTTATAAAAAATGATAAACATAAAGGAATTTACTCACCAAAGCGGCGTCTATCACTATTGTAGCCTGATACCTAGTGGACGTACTCAGGCTGAGAGTGGACTGGGGGGCAACATTTCAGTCAGTGCAATGACAGCTGCCCACTTCACCTGTGTTCAAGTTATATAATTCAAAATTAGTAATGTAGCTGGAAGACTATTGGAATTTTGAAATTAAATGGTGTTCAATAATCTTCAATTTCTTTCTGAATACAGGAATATTAAATTTTTAAAAAAAATCATAGATAAAAGATAACGTAAATAAACTATCCTGCTACTATATATTTTTATATGTAAAATTTTTTCCTGATGCGTTAGATTTTGATGATTAAAAAAATAATTCTAGTGACATATTTGTAAGCTCTGTACTGCAAACAAGAGGTGTTAGCCATATTTCCACCCCCTAGAAAAAAATGACAGTTTTTATAAATGTTTTTAAATTAGGTAATAAACGTGATTTTAGTTTTCTTTTTACATTCACATATCGACTAGAGCGCTTGGTAGTTGAATACGTCACTAATGTCGGGTCTTATAAGACAAGCTATGATAATATTTCATACGTGTGTTGCACGAATGTATCCCCTTCTAGAATTTAAAGACATGAACATTTTTTATCTCTAATTGCAATAATTTTTTTGGATTATATTTTTGGTGTAGGCTAACCAAGATAATTAAAATAGATTGAAGGTTGGCTTAGGTATTTTCTAACAAATTTTGCTCCCTCACCATCCACTCGTCATCTCACAAACTATTTGATGACTCTATGCATATATGTATTAGGCTTTAAGTACCACCTCCCCCAGTGCAACCCCCTTCCCCAGTACAGGCCCCTCCTCTTTTTAATAGGTCACCATCCATCACTGAGGAAAATGTTCGTACCTACTATGAACTGATCACCACTTAAATTTGTTGACTTTTCAACATTTTTTTTCTTCAAAACTAATTCTGCTAATGCTCATTTTTACTTACCATAAAACATATACTGATCTTTTTTATTTTTACTATCTAGGCTATGCGCATCTAAGGTGGGAGTTTATAGCAAAACATTTATCGTACAAAATAGATTAAATAATTCTCAAGTAGAGACATAAAGATTAATTTTCTTCACATAATGATATCAACAGTTCTTGAATATCTGTCAAGGATGTCATAGAATTTAATGACAGCTTTCTCCTTATTTAAAACGTTTCTCATCAAATACTAAAGTGCTTATGATAGATATTCAAGAAATGTTGATATTAAAACATGAAGAAAATTAAATTATATGTTTCTACTGGAGGGTTATTATTTGATTCAAATGGTCAGCAAATATTTTGATATAACAACTGCAGAAACTATGACCTTTTCCCCTGCCCCATACACTCCCACGTTAATGACACTAATTGAGTAGGAATCAAGGAGGTAGCATTGAAAGGAAATGTACCCCCATTAGGGTGACAGACATTCAGTCGTATTTTCTTGAAGGGAAAGGGGAAATATATTTATGAAAATACGCCTTCAAAACACCGGACCAGGTTAGACCATTTAACCCCTAGAACGAATCAAAGCTTGTTAAAAATATACTTGTGAAATTCTCCTCCAATTTATCCTCCATTCGACTAAAAAGAACTAGGTTCTCTTGGTGATACATCTCGTAGGATTGTACTCTCGTTGGATGAGTGATATACTGAGTGATGAGAACACTTACAACAATTTAAAGTTTAATCATGCACGGCTTACCCTTTCAACAACGGCACTGAAAATATGTGTTTTAAATATAAAACTCAAATGTAGCACAAACTGATAAGTAATAGTGGTACACAGAATGAGTTCTGATGCTTGAATAAAATCCAATCAAGTGAAATCGTGCATCAGTAGACGCATGATCTAATACAATAAATCTCGGATTGGATTAGCTTTAAGAGTGATGAGGAGATAGGTGTTCGAATACTGGTTAGTGGCACTAAAGGTGGTTTTCATAAATGTTTGCCCATATACTTCCACGAATATGTGGGTATATTTTCTTTAAAATCATTCTTTTCTTATTCATACTTCCCCATCGTAACTTAGGTATTCGTAAAGCCCGAACTGATATTAGGATTCGGTGAAATGCAGGGAAGTTGAAAACTACAATCTGATCCACCCTGGTTTGTTTTGTTTCCAGGGCCATTTTCATTGATTGCTTCTGTATAATACAGTGGAAGAGCATTGCTGCACAAAAAAAAGGTTCCGGGTTCTATTCCCATGACCAGGTTTTAATTTTTCAGATAATTAATAGGTAAGCGTAAAACCTGAACGGGTCATAAGACGCAGTTTTAAAATAAAATAAAAATAAAATAAACATGCACGTTTTATAAAGTCGTATCCTCTCACAAATAGTTCACGATTAACTGTGTTTGGGACTGGGTGTCAGTGGCGTGATACGGAGTGCTACTAGGGTAGGAAAAGTTAGTTGAAACTGTACCTGTGAATTGTTATAATTACTTAGTAGAGCACTCATTGGTCAGGTAACAACGAGAATACATTCTCCCATATTAGGTGTGAAGAGTGGAGCCTGTTTATGATTGTCACACCGGGGACTACGTGGGTGAGAAAATATGAGAGGTACGATTTAAATAGGTCATTCTTATTTTGGCAACACTCCATGTCACGACACTGCAGGATATGTACTTATGTGCTTCAGGTAATGCTATTTGTGTTTTTAAATAACGTTTGGTTTCCAAACTCTTGCTACACTGCTATTTAATGTGTGAACCTTCCTTTACAAACTGCTTCAGATACACTTAAACTCGCTATCTTCCCCTTTTCTTAAATCCCCCCCCCCCTCAAACCCCCAATTTCCCAGTGACCCTACTCTCGTTCCTTTTCGCACTCAAGGTAAAGTTTTACGACTGTGTTTATGTCCAGTTCCCCAATCCACACATTCCCTCCAAGGCCCAAGGGAGGCATTTCATACTCTCTATGTATAATTCAATGCCACGATGCAGCTGCTGGTCTTTCACTTCCAATTTTTGGAGGTTTTTCATTAGGTCACAAAATTCAAGCCCGCTAGTCCCCAAAATTCCCAAACTGCGGCTTTTCACGTGTATCAATAAATCAAGAATTGCAATTTGTTGAGATGATTCTTTAACGTTTAACAGTTTTGTTTGTGATACATTTTTTAAATCATAGTTTTAGGATGATTTTATTTTTGATTCCATTGAAATAATCAACAGTATAATTTAGTTCCTATTTAATTTAAATTTAATAAAACGAATAATATTTTCAATCCTTATTTTTTATTGTGTATAATGTCAAAGGACTACAAAGGTAATTATTTGGGAATCCTTTCTTATAAATTAACTAAATTGTGTACCCGTTCTTCACACGAGGAATTTATAAAGTAGATTTGTTATTTTTAGTATTTAAATAAGTAATTTAAAATAAATAGTAATCAAATTTTAAATTATGTTTATATATAAATATTGTATTGGTTTGAATTGTGATACAAAACGCGAATATAGGCTGACTTATATACAATGTCAAAAGAGATTTATAATATGAACATGTTTTAAAAGCTGACATTTCTTTTATACATTAATTATAACGTTTTATACACAATTATTTGAACTCGTGCCTTTTGAATAAGAGTGGCACAACCTAATTAATAAGTTGACAATCCAAAATTAAGTTTGCATTTTTTTTAAACCTCATTTACCTCGTACTTTTTTTTTAACCCCGTGTGCACTTCTTACACACTATGCCCATTTTGTATTTTTTGCAGCACTTTCACCTTTTTAAAATTTTTATTCTATTTACACTATGATACTATTATTTTTATCGTAAAACCTTTTTTACCATTTAATATTTTTTTTACACTTTTTCACCCCTTTTTACCCTTTGTTTTACACTTTTGTAACCCTTTTTACCCTTTTATCCAGGTTACCCGTTTTACTCCTTTTAATATTCTTACCCTTCTTAATCCCGTTAGCTTTCTGGCCCTCTTGCCACTTTTTAATTTCTTAGTACTTTTATTTCTTTTGACCCTTTAATTTTTATACAGTATTGAATTTTATTAGATTTACGTTTTCAACATTTGTACTCTTTTTGCCCTTTTTACCATTTTTGATCTATTGTGCCTATTTTCGACATTTTTGACATTTGGATCCTCTTTGTAAATTTTTATAATTTATGCTTTTATGGTCTTATTTCCCTTTTTCATTAGATTTACTTATACCCTTTTTACCATTTTTGCCTTTTGTTGCACTTTTTACACCAGTTTTACATTAATTACCCGGCTAAGCGCTGGTTAAATATTATAAGGTCAAAGGGATAAAAAGGTTAAAAAGGTATAAAATGGTATAAATGTTCAAAAGTTTCATAAAGGGTAAACAGAGTAAAAAGTAGAATTATGTGCGTGCACAGGGTCTACCATAGTCCGCATTCCACAACGGGTTGAAATATATTACTAAATATATTTCGCTGTGTTAATATATTTTCATTTATTTTGTCTTTAATAATTAAAAAAATTAAATCATAATTTTAAGATCCCGTCTTCGAGGTCCACAGGGGATATTAATTTTTAAATTTCAGAACTCTGCTTGCGATAGATATCCCGCAATTCTCATGATAGACAAACTCTTTATTTTATTAATATAGCTAAGATAATATAACGCCCAATTTTTACAGATTTATATTTTAAAATTTGAAATTCTCGTAATTTATTGTTATTTGGGGTAGCCCCTTAACCTTATTGCCAGATTTAATTTTTATACAACTCTTTTAAGTTGTTTTTTCCGTTTGTTTTGAAAGTTTTAAACCTCCCCACCCCATTTCCCTGACTCCAACTTTCCTGTTTGATTATTTGGAACCTGACGGTCAAGTTACAATTTATACCTTTCCTAATAGGCTTTTTTCTCTATTTAGACCCTCCAATACCACTAAATACTTAATATCCCATTTTAAAATTTCTCAGAACTACTAGTTTGTATTTATATTGTGAGAGCTACAGAACTTATAGTCTGTATATATATGTATATATACATATATAGTGAGAATAACAGAGCTACTTGTCTGTATACATATTGTGAGAATCATATAATTACTTGTTTGTATATATTGTGAGAATCATATAATTACTTGTTTGTATATATTGTGAGAATCATATAATTACTTGTTTGTATATATTGTGAGAATCATATAATTACTTGTTTGTATATATTGTGAGAATCACAAAACTTATAGTCTGTAAATATATTATATATATATATATATATATATATATATATACTGAGATTCACAGAGCTACTTGTCTTTATATATATATATATATATATATAGTGAGAATCACAGAACTTCTAGTCTATATATATAGTGTTAGAATCACAGGATTACTAATCTGTATAAAGGGTTAGAATCACAGGAATTCTGGTCTGTATAAACAGTGTGAGAATCTCAGGACTTCTAATTTGTATAAATAATGTGAGAACCACAGGACTTCTAATCTGTATGAATATTGTGAGAGTCACATAACTTCTAATCTGTACAAATAGTGTGAGAATCACAGAATTTCTAGTCTGTATAAATAGTGTGAGAGTCACATAACTTCTAGTCTGTACAAATACTGTGAGAATCACAGAACTACTAGTGTATATATTTATATATATATATATAGACTAGTAATATATATATACCAGTAATATATATAGACTAGTAGTATATATACTAGTAATATATATAAACTAGTAGTTCTGTGATTTTCACTACATAAAATAACTACAATTTTAAAAAATTCTTTTGAAACAAACACCTAAACTTATAAATACACATTATATCGTATTTTTGTGACTAACGTGACATAAGCTAATTTGAAATAAAATAACTGTTAAAATAACTATACTATAGCCACATTTAAAATAAGCTATTAATAAGCATTTGAAAAATGACAAGCATGCGCTATTTAATTTTTGTTAACACACTATCTAGATCTCTCTTTGAGTTTCAAATTGAAATAGCTCCCTTAATTTCCCCTTGGAATTCATATATAATAACCGTTGTTCACTTCTGTCTTGCAATATACTTACGTGTTCGATCGATTTCTTTGAACTTTCAATTCAAAACACATCGTATGTGCTACTGAAAAAACACTTTTTTTTAGCGTTTACCATCTTAAAACATATAAACATATCTCAACACCATATACATACAACTTTTGTAATAGGTTCAATAAATGTCCATACCAAATTTTGTCAAAAATAATCAATGCATTTGACAATAATCATGGAATAAACAATCAGACGATATGTCAAGTGTTCGATTTAAAACAGGACCTCACTTAACTATACCAATAATAAATTTATCTCTAATATATTAAATTATTTATCTGCAAGATTAATTGACTACCAGTATTATAATATTATATTGATGAAGTACGATAGATTTAAACCTTTTATTTATATATTTTTGCACCATATATTAGGACCCATTCGTACTATATGCATATTTACACTCTTGAGCTGGTGAAAGCTGGATATGTGTGAATTTTTTTATCACTGCTTCTTAGTACCAGCTATATTCTTATGTAAATCTACTGATTACTCTAATGTGTTAGAGATTAGGAATGTTGAATTTAGAGGAAGTGTACCCGCATCTGCATAAAGAGTGAATCTATTGAGAAAAAAACACCCCTA
Source organism: Timema podura (assembly GCA_033556935.1). NCBI lineage: Eukaryota > Metazoa > Arthropoda > Insecta > Phasmatodea > Timematidae > Timema > Timema podura. Next base: position 51,033,636 of record JAVRXN010000009.1, read on the forward strand.
ATACACGCGACCGTGATTTAGCCCTGATTTCCCCGTCATTAGCTGTCTAATCCTTTTGAAGAGTGTCTCCTTAGACCACGCGGCCACCGAAGTGGTATTTAATGTTCCGTTTTTGGTAGATGTAAATATTCAGATAATGTGTAACATATGCTACGCATTTTAAATATTATATAGCTGAATATTTATTGGTCATATACAGGCTTAGCATAAAGCTTCAGAATCTGTCGAGATAAAAAGTGAAAGTAGACACCCGTAATAATGGCCATAGAAATGCACAACAAACCGTTTGATGTTTTAACTGTTTATATTTCATTGAAAGAGATTTGTTGGTCATTATTTTCCCAATTCGCATAATATATTCTGTGCTCGGCAAATATAATACAAGGATAATGTATACATCTATTAAACACTCGTTTTTAAAAAAGAAATAAAAAAACATGTTTGCATGACAAACAAAAATATGAACGTGTTTCAAATTGCAGTGGCTATGTGCATTTAATTAATTCTGGCTGGTACACTCCGTTTCACATTTTCATGACATAGCGAGAGAGAAATGGTTTTGAAATGATTACACATTTACACTTTTCCTTTCGTGGACAAATTAACAATGTTACCACTTGCAACACTTGTGATTTTTTTCTATATAATATTGACAAAATATAATTAATGAATAAATTATAGTAAAAATATTTTACTAACTTTACAGTTGGGTGAGAGTATAGCCATGTTTTTGAATATGCACAGCTAGAGCTAGTTATTTTATTTAAATGTATCGTTGAACATTTTTATTTTCAAATGTTGGTATTTAAAGTTCAGTTATAAAATACTATCATAAATCGAAAACAGTAAATTTACAGTACCAGCACTCGTGGCCGCGTGGACAAAATCGTCAGTCACAGTATCAGCACTGGTGATTACGAGAACAAGGACATCGTACCGTCATGTCTGGTTTTCCGGTGACGTGGAGTTTGGATTTTAAATCTCGTTGGGGTGAACTGAATTTTTATGTTTTATTAAGCACTTCATCTTACTACCCGTTCGTTTTATACGCTCAAGTACGAATTACGCTAGTGGATTAGGAATTAGGAAGGTTGAATTTAGAGTAAGTGAACCCGAGTGGAATACCATTTAGGAAACACCCCCCTCGACCCCCCCCAGTTCACCCGACCAAGATTCGAAGCTCGATCTCCCCTTCCTCGACAGCCTGGCTCAACACAAGACAAAGCGTAGCCAACTACGCCACTGAGGCGAATGTGAACTGAATTGTTTTTTTACATGATTTCCTTCTCTCTCTCTTTCTCTCTCTCCATATAAATGCGAGTAGATTTCCTCTAAATTATACCTTCTTTATCCACATTAAATTATTTGAATTAAATATGCGTTGCCTGGATGTACCATAAAACCTACATGAAAATGAACACGATAATTATATATTCTATAGTTTATTAATATGAACAAAATAAGAAATTAAAAAATAATAATACAAATGTAAAACGTTGGTATAGAAATGATATTATGCACCTCAATCTGATCAGTAATGCGTAACCTGATACAGTATTTCTCTTTTGTGATCATATTATGTGTGGTTAATGCATACGGAAAGGACTAAACCTGTCTTTATCAACGATTCATGGCTATACACTGATTATGGTTGGAAGAGAATTGAAAAGGTTTTTTTACTACGTGATCCTACTGTATAGTATAATTTCGGTAAAAAAAAAGCCTTTCAGGTGTCAGCCCTAATAAAATTAATATATACCTATCCAGGCCATTTACTATTAAGTCAAAGGAACAGCAATATGTCTAGTCTAGTCTATTATTCATCCTACTATATATACCTAAGACAATTCATTTTAATAAATATACTAGATATAATTTAAATAAAGTCAAATCCAACAAATATTTATCTTTTGAAATATTAATTACACATAAATTCTCAAGTTTGTTTAGTAATAGTCTACTTTGTACTATATATTTATTTATATGTTTTTAAATACATATTTTATATCTTTGTATTCTGGAAGTTGAGATAATAGCTTAAAATAATTTATTAGCTACTGACCACTGTTAAATAAAAATAAAACCAATTACTTGTATTGGATATTGCAGTTGCATAAACCAGCCCATATTTTAAAATGATCAAACCGGCAATTTATTATAGGTATAAAATAACATTGACACATTTTATAAATATATAATGTTTAAAACTAGTTATAAATAAAATAAAAATATTATATTTATTTTTAGGACCCGTATAGCTTTGACTTCCAATAAATTAAAAAAAGTTAGAATAAATGTTGGGGTTTGGTACTTTATTAATAAGATATTTTATTTTAAATTTCAAACTCAAACTAATGGAATAGATGTCATAATTTGGAAATAGCTTTCTTTTAGTAATTAAAATAACAAGTTTTATATTACTGTCGAATTTTTTTAAATTTATTTAACACCGTGTCTTACTATCCGTTTGAGTTATACACTTAAGTACTAATCACGCTAATGGGTTAGGATTTGGGATGGTTGAATATAGAGGAAATGAACCCGCATTTGCGTGGAGGGATAGTAGAAAGTCATTTAGGAAAACCACTCCCAGTTCACCCAACCGAGATTAAAACCTCGCTCTCCTGTACTCGGCAGTCTAACTCAAAACAAAACTAGTGCGTTAGCTAACTACACCAACGAGGTGGGTACCATTCAAATTAAAATACATAGATATGCTTATGTTGCTTCACACTTTAGTGAATTTTAAAATTTTATTTAAGTTATTGTTTAAATAACGTATTATTTCCAAATTTGTATATAATTTAAATATTAACTTTAACAAATTTGATAAAACTTGAGTTATTATATTAGTTTATTATACACCCCACCCATAGTTTTTCTTATAATTGACTTTTATTCATATTTAAAAAAAAATTTTCATTTACATACATACACATTGCATGAATGTATTATTTAAAAGGTTATTTAATTTATAATTATTTAAACGTTCCTATCTTTCATCCTTAAAACACAAAGTTTTTAAATAAACAAAAAATAGTTAATATGTTGTTACAGTATCTAGTATTTTTAGTAGAAACAACTTCCGCTTTTACTCTATTCCTCCTTCTTCTAAAAGCTGATTATTGGAGCACTGTTAAACATTAATAGTAATCAATAAATGTATACAAAGATTTTGATCACCTTTTGATTTAAGGGTGGACTTATTTAATTTTATATGTGTACAGTTTATAAACAAAAATAATTTTAATAACTGATATAAGATTGTATATTTTTTAATATTTATTTATTCAAATGCTCTATTATATTGTTTATACCTCAAAATACAGTGTACCCTTAAATTTTATAGGTACAGTAGAGATCAAACTATTTGACATTCAGTTTTATCCTATATATATATATATAACGTGTTATTGCATGAGCTCACCGCAAGGAAGAAGCAATGCTGGAAACAAACATCAATAGTAATTTTTAAACAGTAACTTATGCATTTTGCACTCTACAGTATATAAATAAACGTTGCATTTAATTGATTTCAAATCCTTTGTATTGTTTATATGCATAAAATTAATTGTTTTGTAATTTATTGCGTAATTTATACTTTAAGTAATTATTAGTCCTAATTTAATCCATTCTGCATTCCATTTAATTTTTGATTTGTTTCGTTCTAGTTTCTCTCCTTATGTCTATATTATCGACATTTCGGTTATCGACCACATGTCAGTCCCATTTACATCGGATAATCAGGACCCTACTTTAATTAATTATTTTGCGGATAGTTTGAATGAGTAGTAGAAAACGGAGCATAAAAAACACACACAATTTGTCACCCGAATCTGTGGGCACGCAGACCAAGCCAAGCGTTCATCTAATCTTGTCTGCTGTTGACGAGAGCTAGGGGTCTAGAATCTTAACCAAGTATACTGAGGATGCTGTTTTTCTAAATGGTTTCCCACTCTCCATATCCTAAATTGTTAATTCATTTCCTATACGTTCTAATTCATTCATACCTACCCTAACAGTCTTATAAATATAAGATATTCCTGGGTGGCTTAACATTGGTTTATTAACAGTCCTAAATACAACTCATCCCAATTTCACCCATAAGTATTAAAGTGTAACGCGTTAAATAATAATAATAATAATAATAATAATAATAATAATAATAATAATAATAATAATAATAATAATAATAATAATAATAAAAATAATAATAAATTATTATTATTATTATTATTAAGGCACAAAATTGTAGTTTTTATAATATGATTTCTTGTTAAAATATTTATTATATCTTTAGAGTACAGTTAAAAGTCGTTATTAGAATTATTTAATAAATTATCACTCATAATTCCTTAAAAATAATATATATATTTACATATATATATACAGCATACCATTAATTATATCAATCAATATGTATCTAACCCACTTCAGTGGTCACATGGTCTAAGGAGTCACTCTTGCGTTAGAATGTATTGACAATGATGGGAAGATCAGTGTTCGAATCCCGGTTGGGTGTTTCCCTAAACGTTTTCACAATGGCCTTCCAAGAAAAACTGCGGGTACACTTCCTCTAAATTCAACCTTACTCACTCTCTACAAGATAGCGTATTTAGTAGGCCTACATATAAGTACATCCCAAACCAGTGGTAAAACGTGGTGCTAAAAATAAATGTAAAACAGTTTGTGTTTAGTAATATTTTTTCTAATTAAATCATTTTAGTGCCTCGTGTCTTACTGCCTTTTATAATATAAGGAACATACTTGGATGGAACAACTAATTAGATTATTTGGTACAACTTCTTTTGTCAACTAAACAATATAATGTTCAAACATAACATGAAGATAATTTATTCAATGAGAAACTAATATATCAATAAATTAAGTCAAATAAAACAGGTACAAATACATTTCTACAGAATTTCTAAAAAATCATCAATAAGATTGTTAAGTATTAAAGTTCTGAAATTAGTTAGCATAAAAGAAGGTAAGATTATAAATCTGTGTAGAAAAATATTTAAGTGGTAGCAGATTATAGGTATAGTTGATGAGCAAAATGAAAAGTGGAAATTACAAATTGATTATAATATAGTTACTAATATAATAACTTAAAGACACTACAAAGTTTGAGTACTTGAGAAAAGTTTATATGTTTTATGAAGGCTATGAATTAACAAAAAACAGATTTTAATTAATATGCCAACAATAGAGAACTTATTAGTTGAATAATTAAAATATATACTAGTAAACAGTTTGAAAATATGTTGACAAGAAAGACATGTTCTGTAATATTTAAGATAATTATACAGTGACAATGGAAATATGATTAATAGAAAGGTTAAAATAGTTGACTAGGTTGCTGTTTATGTACCTTACAAATGTAAAAAAAAGTATAAAATCAACATTAAACATATTAAAATAAAATTTAAGACACAACAAGTTACATATTTCACAAAATTATTAAAAGATTGTAACGAATTTAATGTTAGATATTTGTTATTCGAGTCAAATAGTTACTAAAATATGCTTGTGTTAACTTTCGAAACAAGATTAATTGTATATTTAATGGAAATCAATGGATGTGTCACCCATGTTATGCTTTACTCAGTTATGATGTATTATAAATACAAGATCATATAAAGAAGTAATTTATTGTTATGAAAGAAGTGTAACCAAAAGGAAAAATTTAACGTTTGAAAAGTTTGAATAAAGTAACGTTCCTTATCTGTGTGGTTTTAATTCCTCTCCTTACATAATTTGATGCTACTCTTGGTCAGGTCAGGTCTGAGACCTTATGATGGCGTAATCGCTGAAACTTTTCGTCACCCAGCCAAGAGTTGCAACAAATTACGTTTGTACCAGGGTTCAAGTCCCTGTTCTTTCATAATTTTTCTATCCTCACAAAATCGCTCCATCAAAATGTAATCTGATAATACATATTGGTTTAGTTTAAAATAGTATAAAAATACCATAGTGAAACTCATCATACGCATAATTGGCTACGTGGACTGAATGTCAAGTTCCTCTAGTCTGATTTGCTGTATACGGCAAGGTCCACATTTGAATCCCGGGAGGATCTAGTGATTGTCTCGTCCTAAACGGATTATCATTCTTCCTCCACACAAATATAAGTACACTTTCTTTAAATTATACCTTCACCATCTTTACACACCCTTTGAGTATTAATTACAATTCTGTATAGCCCGGAGAGGTCTTAAGAAATGTGAGGAGGGGGAAGATATAGACCTACGTATGGATTCCAAAATTTCAGTTTAGGCCAGGGAATATGTCTTTGTAACATCTTAGGTCACTCTAATATATAAGCTATCAACTGTATCAACAGTAAATAATGAATAAATTAAAGTACACAAGGCATTTATAAAAGTACGAAATAAGTTATAACTGGAATTCAAACCTAGTCCTATACAGTCCACCTCATTACTCATAAGGATGACATACACAGAAATATGTATCCTTGTTTATGGGGGAGAAATTCAGCTAGTTGTTTACTGACGACTTTTTCCTTCAAAATATTAATATTTCAAAGATGGCTTTAGAAATTTGGTTCAAAATGGGTAATTGTTAAGCTTTTTGCATTATAAATAGATATATATCTTTGTTTTTCTAAAAAAATAATTAGTAACAGTAGTTAACTAATTACTGAGTTTCGTAACGTTAGATTTATTCGAAAATGGCTCTAATGATTAGGTTCAAAGCTGAGAACGAGAGAATATTTTGTATTAGCAATATAATTATAAATGTATTTTTATTTATCTTAAATAAATTATTTTAAGTGTTGTTTGGATACAATGAATAATATAAAATTTTAATTTTTTTGAAATTGATCTTGAAGATTGAATTCAAATTATTAGTTTTTCATGATAACATGATAGCAAATAATTATAGGGTAGTTTACAAATGATTTATTTTTGAGAATATACATTTTGTTAAATAGCCATATTTGAACAATTTGCTTTAAAATGTATAAGTAAAGAGTGTTTATTGTTAGTAACAAGATGATTTGTTTGTTGCGATGAGGAAAATTTACTAAAGGATAGTTTATTCAAAACCTATCTTTGAAAATTTTGAGAACTATCTTTGAAGCTATAATATCTACACAATATGAGAAAGTTCGTGCAATTGTGTCATGCAATTTATTTACTCTACTATCTCATGTATTTATTTTAATTTCATTGTGATGTTTTTTATTGTAATTGCTTACCTGTAGATAAAAAGGATAGTGTGTGATGAAAAAAGAAAAAAAATTATGTATTTATTTAATTTATTTATTATTAATTTTTGAATATACGAATTAATTTAATTTATTTTATAATAATGTTGTTGGGCGCCCCCTACCAAACCCTCTTGTTTTTGAAGTAGGTAGATTTTTTATCATTGAACAAATTTATCCCCATAAACTGCTCAGCGGTAAGACGAAAACCCTTTCTCTCAAGACCCCTGGACTTTACCTAAAGTTTGGACTTAAGTTGGACACTTACAACCGAAGACTTCCCGAGGCAGATTATTATTCTTGCTCTGAACAATCCAATCTACTGAGAATCGCTATACATGGGATGCAAGTTCAAAAGAAAATACAATGTACATTGATGTAAATAAAAATAAAACAATTAAATTTAAAGAGTGATTTTAATTATTGTAGTGAATGATATCCTTAAATAAACCCTACCTATTAAGGCATGCCTCCTATACTATAAAATTAATATAAGTATTGCTAAGCAATACTTGAAATTGTTAAACTCTCACTTGAATTGTGAGGATAAAAGAATACATATATATATATATATAAAATTATTGACATAGGATATTTCTTTAAGCAAATAACAGGATTTTACCAACAACCAAATTTATTCCTTATAACATGTAACAATAAGGCTATGATTCTTTAATAAACAAAAATATTGTTTTGAGGTGGATAAACGGTAATAATTCTGGTTTGAAAACTGAAGTTATTTGTCCTTCTTTAATAATTTTAAGTATTATACTTAATTATTTAAATCCATAACAGGATGATTACAGATGGATTTGATCTCACCAGAAAATGTCCTTGCTCTTGTAAATGCTGACTCAAATCTCCGTCAACTTTTAACTCCAGGCCTTAAATTTCCACAAAATCTTCCTTGAAAACTTCCACTCAACCTTCCTCACAAGTTAATACTTCCTTTTAGAGACGTTTTGGATGATAAGAATTACCATAAACCATAAAATAAATATAATTGAAGGATCCCCAGATCGGGTCCTTCCTTCCACTTTCAAAGCCAATTTTAATGTCACAACAAAAACTTAGGCAAAACACAAACACGTTCTTTTTGTTTTAAAATAAACAATCTCCGGCCTAGGAGAAAATATTCACCAGGATTTATAACAAAGAATAAAACAAACCATCTTAACTATTTAAATATTGAGAGTATTACTATAAAGATAATTATAATTTTGACATATGAACATAAGTCATCTTTAAAATTAATTTAAATTTGGCACAAAAAAAAAATCAAACGAGAATAATAATATCTTCCGCTAGGGGCAATTATTTCTCCAAGAGACAGCCAGATGATATAAGCGTCCAAGAACATAAAAATAAACTATTATAATAGCTCCGAAATAAACCACTCTCTAGAGCAGATAGCGTTAAAATCACCTACCAACAAAATAATAAACAT